>JBBBDQ010002362.1:2500-62500 GCA_037127315.1 Ascarosepion bandense
GTTCAGCCCAAGCTCGACGATAATATCAGTAAAACATAAAGGTCTACTGGGAGTGAAGGGAGTGAAAGAATGATACTAGAGCTGCGAAATCTTGCATGTGTTGATATAAATATTTTTATTTAGAAAAGCTGCACTGACTGATTTCCTGTAAACTAATATCTGACAGTTCAAAGAAGAATTCAAACGTAACAATAGGTGATATATCTTGAATATTTACCTGGAAAGTAACAATACAGTTATTATTACGAAGAGTTGAAATTAACGTGTAGCGGATAATAAATTAATTAAATCAACTTTCTTCTTCACTTTTACAAAATTCACAACGACGTGTGAAATCCTGGTTTTCCCAAATAGAAAAAGGATTGACCATCTGCTTAATGAAAAAGTCGAAACCAGATTTCGCAAGTAGGTGCTAAAATGATTTTTGATGAATGGAGCGACTTGCAAGACCAAAAGGACTTCGAGTAATTGCGAAAATATCTAGATTACAATAGAAGGACTTCACCAACGTCAGTCAAGTCAGTCAGACGGAAGCAGCGAGAAAGACAACACTAAAATGTAACTTCCAGCTTCAAGCGACTCGGACATTGTCCTCTTTCTTTTTCTCCTTATCTATTTCAACAATTACTACTACGAACATTTTGTATGAACTGTTGATACTCTTAATAATGTTTCTAATTGAACTTTAATTTCTACAACGTATGCTAGTCTTTTCTCATAATAAATTTCTATTTTAACATTCAAAATGTACATTTTATTATTCCACTCTTCTACACAAATCCACATAATTCCACATATTCCAACCTGCCGACAACCAACCTTTTGATGAAAACCTGATGATAAATACATAAATCCTGTAAGCTGTAGAAAGTTTAATTAAGTCTGACACAAGGCCGAATCAAAGAAACATTAACCAGCTCCTTACGCTTTAAACGCACAGAAGATTTCACAGCTCTTACTTCACTCCTTCATAGTCAGCCTTTGTACTTTTCAGCAAACCTAGTACCTGAAATTGACTATATTTCTGAGATGAGATAATATTTATAGTATTTGCATTATTCGGACTATTGTCCTCATCGTTGTTGCCATTTGTACGACGTTTCGGCCGTTGTACGCTCTAGCCTTCTTCAGGTGCTAGGAATTTCGAACCGAAACTTTTATTCCAATCACTGGGGTATATGAATTCCATTCCTTGCGTAGTAATGCCTCTTTTGGAAGTCATGAGTTATCTACCTCTAACCCTGCAAGTTACTAGTTCTAAGAGCCACCAGGGTTAGGGAGACGTGGAAGGCCGCGATCGCCTACGTCCAGAAAGGACAAGGTATATAGAAGAAGATTTCTTGTTATTATTATGCGAATTTGTTAAATTCTTGCTCTAAAATCTATGCCTGCTAATATTTTGACCGTTTCTTCTTTTCTTCAGAAAGCCACACTGAAGTCTCTTGTGGTGACCAGCGACATTAAAATTCGTTATGCAAGAACATTGGTCTCAGCGGAATACTTCAATGATAAAAACTCTCCGGCGATCGCTGATTTTCATGTCACCCTACCAGACAGAGCCTACGTATCCAACTTTTCCATGTAAGAATTTTTATTTTCCGAGTGCTCATTAACATACATAATGTTATCTGCATCTCACAATGATTCATGCTCGTAGACGTCATCCTTGGGTCCATAAATTCCCATCACCGTCAGTAGCACTTTCATCTTTCCAATCTAAAAATGTCAGCCTCAGTCGATTTCGGAATCGTCAAAATTACTGAAATAATAAACGAAATATACGACAGGGGTGAAATACCGGAAGACATCGGTAGATCTATATACATATCGCAGCTAAAGACGTAAGGTGCAAATGAATGTAAGATCAAAAGTACAATCAGCTTAATGACGCGCCACATAAGTAAGCTTATAATTATAATTCGTAGAAGTTATAGGAAAATTATACGAAAAATTGGTCAAGAACAAAGTAAACTTGTTCAAGTCACTGGGACAAGAAATGCTATTTTTATGACCAGAATGCTAACAGAGTGAACAATATAATTGTAGAAGGACGTATAACTTTAATTAACGCAGTCAATAGCTTTTCACATCCGAACGAGTTTATTTCTCTTGTTCTTTCTTTCACTTTCCTCTTTCCTAGTTTCTTTTTGTCTTTCCTTTTCTTTCTTTCTTTCTTTCTTTCTTTCTTTCTTTCTTCTTTTCTTTTGTCCCTTTCTTTCATTCTCTCTCTTTCCTTTTACTTTTTGTCTTTTTTCTTTCTTTCTATTTCTTTCTGTCTCTCTTTTTCTTTCTTTTTCCTTTTGCTCCTCTTTTACTTTTTCTTTCCCTTTTCCCTTTTCCGTTTGTCTCCTTTCTTTCTTTCATTTTTCTTTCCTTTTGTCTCTTTCTTTCTTTCTTTCTTTCTTTCTTGTTGTCTCTCTATTTCTTTCTTTCTTTTCCTTTTGCCTCTCTTTTCCTTTCGCCTCTCTTTTCCTTTCTTTCTTTCTTTCTTTCTTTCTTTCTTTCTTTCTTTCTTTCTAACCCATATATCCATATGCTGTTCTCTTCCTAGTATTACTCTCTACGAATTTCTCACTCTCTCTCTCTTTCTTTCTTTCCTTTGGATAATTTATTAGGAACAAACCACCTGCATGCGGAGGGAAAAGGAGTCAACAGAAGCAACTGCATGAGGAGGACGCGTTTTCTTTTATCTTAATTTATATCTCGGTACAACCACTCGTTTGCTGAAAAAACAGCATAGCAAGAAAGTAAAAGGCCACAAACCTAATAAAAACAAAGTTTTATCGTTAAAGTGTTTATGCTATTAAGAGGAAAGATGAAATTAGTTTTTAATTATTCTTGGAAATTTTTTAACCTTTTCTAATATGTTCAAAATTTTGTTTAAATATCTTTTTTTTTTCGTCAGTGACTGTAAATTTTTACAAGAGTTTACACAACTCACTTTGTGCCGGCGAAAAAATCTGTAAATTCTTACAAAAATTAAATAATGGTTTGATGTTCATGAAACTCTCAGGATTTATTCACAAATGTTTTTTCCACCTGAATCCATCCTGCATATATACAAGTCAACCATCCGTCCGTGCATGGAGTACTGCTGCCATTTATGGTCAGGTGCCCCTGCCGTTCAGTCAGTGTTCTTGACAGGCTCCAAAGGATAGTCTGTAATGTGATAGGTACTGATCTGGCGGCTCGACTGCAGCCACTTCCCCATCGTCGAAATGTGGCCTCCCTTTGTCTGTTCTATAAATACTTTCAGGCTTCTGCTCAAACGAACTTAAGTCACTGATGCCTCCTCAACAGGTGTTTACTCGTGCAACCAGACTGGCAACTGGGTCCCACCCATTCACAGTCAGGTTAGCCAAATGCAGACGACAATTATACTCCTGCAGCTTCTACTCTCGCACTTCCCGCCTGTGGAACTCGCTCCCGTATTCTTGCTTTCCTGACGGCTACAACCTCCAGAAATTTAAATGCAAAGTCAATACTCATCTACTAACCACTGGACTCTAGCTCTCCACACCCCCGTATAACCTTCCCTTTCTCTCCACCTATGTATCTGTCATCGCACCTACTTTCTCAGCTTTCTATTGTTCCTTTCTAACTAGTTTGTACTCACTCTTTTCTAATTAATCTTTTTACATTTATGTAGCCCCCTGCACATCAGTGGCGTCTCCGTCTTGCTCGGGGTGAAATGATTAAAATGCATGACTCCTTGGGGAATGTAAATTACCTTTTTTTCTAAAAGTTGCTCATTTTCAAAAGATTACTGAGATTAGTGAAAAAAGAATTGCAATAAAACAGCCATTTTTTATTAAGATAAAGTTTAATTGCTTTTATAAGCAATTAAGGATATCAGAGTATGAAGAGAAAAATATTTTTCGATTAATAACGAATTTCACAAGAATTATTTTTATTTTATTTTTAAATATAATAATTTATAAAGTTTCAAAAAGATTTCAAGATTTCTTCCAATCATTGTTCTAAGTAGGTTATGAAGTCAACAAGTAAAGACTATATTTACTAACTGAAAAGGTTAATATAAATCTTCATGCACCAAGATATTTACAAAAATTAAAACATTTTTTGTGTTCATATATCTGTGTCACTGTTTTTAATTCTGTGATAGTCCATAACTGCCATATCATTCTGGTCAACCATGATTGACCATATAAGTAAACATGATTGATTGTCAACTTGAAAGTTCAGCAAGTCAGACATCTGCGATTAAGAAATACTTTTATTCTAAATCTTATGCCATAAACAAGTAGTATTTGTTTGAAATCAGATTAATTTAACTTTAAATCTAACTTTCCAAAAATAACATATCAGAGATGTATAATTTATTTTTGCAAGATCTTTTAAAACCGAAAATTAACTTTTTTTATAAATATGTCGATCGCACAAAAATACTCGAAAAACTGAAAAAAAATGTTTAAATCTCAAAATTTTAGATTCTAATCAATATAATTTCTGTTTGAAATTTACACCAGACTATTTTGCTTACTGGGAATAGCATATTTAATCATTTAGTTTTCAATTTTGCTAAGATTAAAGCTTCAAGAATTATTTTTTTATTTTTAAAAATTCGGTTTAAAAGTTAGGTATGTTGCGGTACAGTGGATATCGGCTCGGAACGAGAAACCGGGGAGCCGAGTTCGAATTCCAGTTGAATCTATTGTATTCACTTGCGCGCAAATACCCTTGGGAAAGGTATGAATCCGTCTTTTCCTTCTAGTTATGGGTTAAATAGCAGGACAGAATGGGTTCTATAGCCTTGGTCGGCAACCAGTCTACCGCAGAAAGCAATGGCAACCTACTGCGGGATAATCTTCTGCCCAGTCAGTCATGTCTCTTTCGAGACATTATCACCCAAGCTTGTATCACGTATGGCACTTAACTGACTGATCGCAAATGAGTAGAGGTACCTCTGTCTAAATATGTCCGCGCGCACGTACGCATGCGCGCTTCTTATATCCTCAAATGTTCAGTTTACAGTATGTTCATATCTGTATCTCATATCCATTGAAACCTAGAAATGTGTGGATAGAAAAAAGTAAGGAATGAATAATATGCTATTAATTCCCAGGGGCATCATTTGTTTTTTCAAGTATTCCAGCCTCCGCATTTTAGCCTCGGTCGGTTTTGGAATCCTCATGTTTACTAAAATATTAAGTTAAATATATGAAATTTTTTTTTAATCATTTCACCCCGAGCAAGGCGGAAACGCCACTGATGTGCAGGGGGCTACATAAATGTAAAAAGATTAAATTAGAAAAGAGTGAGGAGGACAAACTAGTTAGAAAGGAACAATAGAAAGCTGAGAAAGCAGGTGCGATGACAGATACATAGGTGGAGAGAAAGGGAAGGTTATACAGGGGAGGGGAGAGAGCTAGAGGCCAGTGGTTAATAGATGAGTATTGACTTTGCATTTAAATTTCTGGAGGTTGTAGCCGTCAGGAAAGCAAGAATACGGGAGCGAGTTCCACAGGCGGGAAGTGCGAGAGAAGAAGCTGTAGGAGTAGAATTGTCGTCTGCATTTGGCTAACCTGACTGTGAATGGGTGGGACCCAGTTGCCAGTCTATTTGCACGAGTAAACACCTGTTGAAGAGGCATCAGTGACTTAAGTTCGTCTGAGCAGAAGCCATGAAAGTATTTATAGAACAGACAAAGGGAAAAGTGTTGAAATACAGAAAAGAATCGTTACAGTTCTCTCCACAGCGATACTGAAATTGTCAAGTGCAAATCAATGTATACTCCGACGGACAATCAGCTTAATGATACACTACGTATCTAATTCTGAAATTAGACATCGAATTAATAGATTTACTACAGACATAGGATGTGTGTTGTGATGCAGTTGAATTCCTTGCATTCTCTTACGCGCAAATACTCTTAGGAAAGTTTTAATGTCTCTTTCCTCCAGTTATAGGTTAAATAACAGAACAGATTCGATTCTATAACCTTGGCTGGCAACCAGTCTACCGCAGAAAATAATGGCAACCTACTGCGAGATAATCATCTGCCCAGTCACTCATGTCTTTTTCGAGACATGATCACCCAAGCGTGTATCATGTATGGCACTCAACTGACGGGCTGTAGAATTACAACAGAAATAGGGCAAGAATAATACTACTTCGTTCTAAACACTGGAACAGGAAATGTAATCTTTATGATCAGAATAAACTTATAGAAAGTAGTAAAAATGCTAAAAGCAAATGTAACGTTCTTAATCAATTCACCCCAGACAAGGCAATAGAGTCACTAAGAAGCAAGAAGTTACAGGGTTTTAGAGAATATAGGAGAAGCTACTATTAAGAAGAGAGAACAATAAAAAACAAAAGATAACGATTGACATTGCATATAACTTATTGAAGATCGAATTTGATTGAGAATGAAGAATGAAGAAGCCGGAAGAGTGTTCCACAAGCGAGAAGTGCGATAGAAAATACTGTTAGCACAGAAATTACGGTTACATCTCGCCATTTCAACGGTAAAAGTATGAAACTTTTGCGCCAATCTAGTCATGTTATATATATATATATATATATACCATTCCTCATAGTGCTCAATATATATAGCCTCATATATATATAGCCTACCATTCCTCATAGTGCTCAATATATATATATATATATATATATATATATATATATATATATATTGAGCACTATGAGGAATGGTAGGCTTTGAAAAAACAGTAGGTACTCACGCATCTACGCATCGTTTATTCAGTAATGAATTTGAACACTCTCGGCTACTGGTGTGTGCTGACAATGTATATAATACGCTAAAGTCTGCCTTCCTCTAACGACTGCACATAGCTCAAAGGTAGAATCGACTACTGATGTCAATTCGGTCGGGTTTCAATCCTGGCTAGAAGCAATTGGCTGTCTAACCGTACTGATGAGCTGTGATACAGCGAAACAGATCTGTTTGCAGATGACTATATATATATATATATATATTACTCAGTTCTTATATACTCATATGTTGATTTTACACATATGTTCCTATCTAAATTTAATATCTGTTGATAGCTACATTAGTAAGCTAAAAATGTGTGGCTAGATAAAAGTAAGCAATGAATATTATGACATGGATTCCCGGGGGCACCATTTGCTTTCTATTCCAGCCTACGTATGTTAGCGAGAGTTGATTTAAGAATTAACAAGATTACTAATAATATTAACGTAATAGTGGTGAAATACCGGAAGAAATCAGTAGATCTGTCTCCACAGCGATGTTAAAGACGTTATATGCAATTTAATGTAAGCTCCAAAGGACAATTAGCTTAATGACAGGCCACATATCTATGCTTACAGTTAGAAGTTGAATTAATAGAACCCATCATAGAATTACACCAGAAGCAGGACAAGAATAATACTGCTTCGTTCTAAACACTGGAACAAGAGGTTACAGGGTGTTAGAGAATATGGGAAAAGCTACTATTAAGGAGAGAGGACAATGAAAGCACAAGAATTTAGATGACAAAAGATAATGATTGACATTGCTTATAACTTATTAGATCAGATGAAGGAAGAATCCGGAATAGATTTCCACAAGCGAGAAGTATGTTACAAGAAACTGTTAACAGAGAAATTACGGTTACATCTAGCTATTTCAACAGCAAAATGATGAGATCTCGTACTGCGCTTAAATTTATAAAGTCTGGGTAATATAGTGGAAAATTTGGCAGAAAAATTAACAGGAAAGTGTTTACTGGAAAGACTCAGGGAAACTACATTAAGAAGGTTAGTAAGAAACTTTCAGATTCTCTTTTGGGTTTTATGAAGGATCTTTAAATATATTGAAATTGTTTCAAATCAGATCTTGCAGCATTTTTCAAAGCAAAGTCGAACAGTAGACTTATAAATATGTAAGATAGATCCTGGCGGGAAAGAAATGGTCATCACGACACAGCGAATAAACTTTTTTTGGCTGCAGAAATTAGCAATTGATACAATAGATTCTTTTCAATTCTTGTCATTTGGGAACGGCACATTTAGTGGGAATGAATTGCGTTCAGGCGAAAATGAAACTAATTAAATGAGGAACAAAAATAAATAGTAAAACATATATATATATATATATATATATTGTTAATGGTTACTCGCAGTGGGAAAGTTACTGAAGCCGAGCCGAGCCGAAACGAGATGAGACGAGCCGAGAACTCAAGGTAAATTGCTGTGGCACCGGACCATTTGTCGCAGCAATATTCTAATCATTGATGAATGGTAAACTTATAAATGAGAGAAAGATTGTCTCGCACGAAACAATGAACTATCTATCTATCTATCTATCTATCTATCTATCTATCTATCTATCTATCTATCTATCTATTTTATAAATACTTTTAACTGACAATGTAAATTGTAGATGGAGAAATTAAATCTTCATTGTCTCAAATTAATTAAGTTTAAAGAGAATCTCTTTCCGGCTGGAATTGACAAAGAGAGAAACGGTCGTTTTAATTTAGACCTCATCCTATAAAATTTAAAATTGTAAGTGTCTTTTTCTTTTCATATATATATATCTGTATAATTATTATCCGATGATGTGTTAATCTAATCGATTTCTTTTTATAGGGAAATGAACGGGGAAGTGTCTGTTGGAGAAGTGAAGGAAAAAGAGGAAGCGAAACAATTATTTGACGAGGCGGTGAACCAAGGAGAAAGCGCTGGTTATGTGTCAGTTAAGTAAGTATACGTCTTAGATGTAACAAATGGACAGGCTTGTTCTCTCCATATTAATTAGTTATTTTTCAGCTATAGATTTATTTTGTCATGTAAATCTAGGAGAATTGTATATTTCTGAAAATCGGATTTGGGGAAGAATGCAACACCCTCTTTTTAAAGGTAAATTTTTAATTAATGTCACGGACCAAAAATCTCATTTTCGATAATCATAAAACTTTGAAGACTGAAAACGACAAAATTAATCGCTGGCGAATTGAACTTTCCACTTACAAATATGGTATCAGTTATCGACCGGGTATCAAAAACACATGCTCAGATACATTAACGAGAGTACGTTATGCTTCTGTCGTAAATATAGAATGGAATGACGTACACACAGTCCTTAGCCATGTCCTCCTCTGTTGGGGGTCTTACACGGGAGAGGTACGTGCGAAGTGTCGAACCACTTCTGATGATTGTCCTGATGTTATGCGGACCACAGATCCTTTGTAATTTCTCCGATAACCCCTTCACATAAGGTAGATAGACTGAGGCTGTTTTCTGCGAGTTGTTATCCTCATGCACCCTCCCTTCCGTGTATGTTGGAGTTGTTGTCATGTATCCTGGATAATTGTTACATTGTAGGGTACTGCTTATACTGACCATTTTCTGTTCGTTTGACACTGGGTCACCGCTTATGACGTTTGCTCAATGTTGCAGGTAGCGGACGATCCCTTTCTTACACTCTATGGGTGGTGGGAGTTGAAGTTGAGGTGTTGTTGGGTGAATGTTAGCTTGCGGTATACGGATGTCTTAAACCCCACCTCTGCGTTATTAGCACATACAGGAATGTCAGTTTGTTGTCACATTCTTTTTCCATAGTGAACTGTATCGTCTAGCAGAGGCCAGTGACTTTATTGCATTGCTTTGGATGAAACGATTTAAAAATAGAAGCATGATATGTTTCAATTCTCCTTCACCGTCCAAAATAAAAATTAAGAATTAAACTCATGAAGTCCCCCACCAACTTAATCGAGCAAAAATAAAAAAATATTAAAATCCGAGTTCTTGACACACCAAAAACATGCTACAAATATGTTTTAACTTATCCGGTGTTTTAATGTTATATGGACCACATATCCTTTGTAATTTCTCAGATAACCCCTTCACATAGGGTAGAAAGATCGAGGCTGTTTTCTGAGAGTTGTTATCCTCATGCACCCTCCCTTTCATGTCTGTTAGTGTTATTGTCATGTATCCTGGATAATTGTTACATTGTAGGGTACTGCTTATACTGACCATTTCCTGTTCGTTTGACTCTGGGTCGCCGCTTATGACTTTTGCTCGATGTTGCAAGTAGCGGACGATCCCTTTCTTACATTGTATGGGTGGTGAGAATTGAAGTCGGAACGGATGTCTTATACCCCACCTCTGCGTTATTAGCACATACAGGAATGTCAGTTTGTTGTCACATTCTTTTTCCATAGTGAACTGTATCGAGGATCTCATTGAGTTTAAATAGTCTAGCAGAGGCTGGACCTCTTCCTGGTGTGACCAGAGTATGAAGGTGTCATGCTACATGCTACAAATATGTTTTAACTTATCCGGTGTTTTAATGTTATGCGGACCACAGTTCCTTTGTAATTTCTCAGATAACCCCTTCACATAAGGTAGACAGACCAAGGATGTTTTCTGAGAGTTGTTATCCTCATGCACCCTCCCTTGTATGTCTGTTGGATTTGTTGCCATTCCATGTAGCTGTGGAAAGAAATATAAAAGAGAAACAGGGCACCCCCTTAAGGCAAGGCTTCAAGAACAAAACACGACCGTAACACGAGGGTAGATAGAAAAATCAGGCGTAGCTGACCACATATAGAGGAAGAAAGGGGTTTAACCGCCCCCTATGGAATGAAGTTGAAATAATAGATAAAGAACGCCACTGCAACTTACGCAAACTTAAAGAATCAACGCATATGCTAGGATACAAAAATCTCCTAAACCGACCAAGCATAGAGATAGATACAATTTGGGAACCAGTAATACAGTAGCGCCAGAGAAAATCATTTGTACCAAAATCGCAATATGATCTCTGGTAAAAATACTAGATTAAACCATTAACATTGTAATATGAACTCTGGTAAAACATGTTAAATTGAACATTAGGTTTATAAGTCCTAGAGATTCAGTTGTTCTTGTCCTTAAGAACACATGGCCCAGTGGATATAGACGTTGGTTAGTTCCAGTGACTTGACCCAAACAGTTGTGAGTTCAATACCAGGCAGTGGTGAACAAGTAACTTAGAGAGTTCGGTTTGAAGGGAGATAACTCATGACTACCAAAAGAGGAGGCTTTGCACAAGGAATGAGAATGATATACCCCAGTGATCGTAATCAAGGGTTCGGTTTTAAATTCCTAGCACCTGAAGAAGGCCGGAGCGTACAACGGCCAAAAACTTCGTACAAATGGCAACAAAGATGAGGATAATAGTCCGAATAATGTAAAAAGTGATAAAAAGATGTTATCATGTAGGACTTTGACCTAAAATGTTATATATATATATATATATATATATATATATATAAACTTATTTATAAATGGAACTTTGTGTGTGTGTGTCCGTTACCTATAGACTCCGAAACGGCTGAACCAATTTTCTTGAAAATTGACACAATTGTACTATAAGCGTTTGCGAGTGTTCTTAGCTAGGTTTTGTGTCGAGGTACCCCCCGATAAATATCGAAAATCGATAATCGAAAAAAACGGTTTACAGAAGGAGTGGTCCGATTTTAATCAAATTTGATACACTCATAGACAAAGACACAAGAAACGATATTCAGAAGTTTCAAGGTTGCAGTTCTTACAATAGTGCAGAAAACCGATAATATATATATATATATAAAACGCAAGATGTTTGTGTGTGTGTCTGTTTATCTGCCTGTATGTCTGTATTTTTTTCAGCCCTTTTATTTTAGTTTTTGCTTAGGGTTTGGCTCTAAGTAGGTATAATTGTAGTTCTTAGTATCAGCCATGATACAATATACTCAGAGGACTTATTTAGCCTTCAAAATTCAGTTTACGACGAAAATAACTCATTTGATATTGATACCGATAAATCAAAATTTGACTTACATTCATTCATTTTTCTTTCAGTCTACGGTTCCGCTTTAACTGGAAACAACTATTGCTTTTTAGTCTTTCGTGCCAATGTCCAAAGAGTCTGAGCTCCAGGACCATGGATTAGTTTTAAAGATTTCATTACACCCGAGCAACGCCGGGCTATACTGCTAGTATATATATATATATATATATATATATATATATATATATATATATATATATGCGATTGTTATATTGTCGCAAGTATTTTATCAGGTGCGATTCGAAAATTGTAGCAATTATTATATTAGGTGCGATTAGTAAATTGTCGCAATTATTTTATTATTTCAAATATTATTTAGTCTGAGTCTGAGCTCCAGGACCATGGATTAGTTTTAAAGCTTTCATTACACCTGAGCAACGCCGGGCTGTACTGCTAGTACATATATAAAAGGGAACATAAGAAGTGATTCGATGGGACAAAAATAATGATGTGCTTCTGCATTAATCCACATCTCCCTGTCATGCACACTGTCAGCCGTAAACTGACTTGTCTGGTTATTTCCATTGCAACAATGTACACTTCAATCTGCTACCCATGTATATGTTCTGAGTTTCATTTAGTCCATCAGTATATGTTTCATGGGTATCTTTTGGCACGTCAGTGTATATTCCATGAGTTTCTTTTGGCACGTCAATATATCTTTCATGGGTGTCTTTCGGCACCTCATTTTATATTCCACGAAAACATTTTTTTCACATCAGATGAAACAAAAGTCTGATTTTTACAAATATTCCATTTATATTTTCTTTTATTCTTCAGCCATAGATTCTTTAATGTATTCAACATGACGGTTAATGTAGAGCCGAATGTGAAAGTAATCTTCAATCTCACCTATGAAGAACTTCTAAAACGAACGAATAGACGATATAGACATCGAATCCTTTTGTCGAACGAGGAAATTATTGATAAACTTCTTGTGAAGGTTTTCATCTCAGAACCACAACGTATTAACATCTTCGATGAGGATCCCAGTCAATGTAAGTTCCTTTTATCAGTTTTTCCTAACATCAAACATCAGTCACTAACTGAGAGTGTCAAAGAGTTATGTAGGAGTATAGGCTGAAACGTATAGGCTGAAACGTATACAGGCTGACTATAAGGAAATGACGCTAGAGCAATGAAATCTTGCATTAACGAAATCTTGAATTAATTTCAGCTGTTTTTATTAAAAACTAAATTTGTTTCTTCCCAGATAGGAAAATGGACTGAAAAGTTCATGCTATCAATCTACCTCATTTGAAATTTAATTTATAAACTAAAGCATTTAAATTAAATATTCTTCTTCTTCTTCTATGTGCCCTGTTCCTTCAGGACGTAGGCGATCATGGCTTTCCACGATTACCTATCCCTGGTGGCTCTGAGCACGCCTTCTCCTGTTACACCATGCAATCCTCGTTCCGTCATCCACCTGATCAGGTCCTTCAAATATGTTATCCGTTGCTTTCCCCTGTCTCTTTTTCCCTCTATCTGGCCTGTTAGTATCAGATTCTCCAGGCCCTCCTTCCTCATTGCATGTCCCAGGAACTTCAGCTGTCTCTTCCTGATGCTCAGTATTAATTTCCTTTTTATTTCCATCATTTCAAAGACCTCATCATTGCTCACATGCTCCATCCTTCTGTAGAACCATATTTCAATTGCTTCAAGTTTTTCCTTCATCTTTGATGATATTGTCCAGCATTCACTGCCATATTGAAGGACGGACAGCACATAGCAATCCAGTACTTTTTTCCTTGTTTCTAGCAAAATTATCCTGTTTCTTAATACTTTACTCAACTTCTGGAATGCTTGTTTGCCATGCTAATTCGCCTTCGGATCTCTGTGTCGCACTTTCCGAGATATGCAAATATTGGTGGGTTTTAAAAGAATTTTTGGTACAACCAATATAAATTTTTATTACTGTAGAATTTATCTATGCTAAAGCATAGGGAGATTACAGATTAATTTCGGGATATCTTTTATCATGGACAAAATTATCCATCTTGAACATTTATAAATCTACCATTCATCCGTCCATTTATTACTGTTGCCATATTTGGTCGGGTGTTCTCACTATTTATCTCGAGGTTCTTGACAAAATCCAAAGAAGGATCTGCAATGTAATCGGTCCTGACATGGCATCACGACTTGAGTCATTTTTTTCACTAACATGACGTGGTTTCCCTCTTATTTTCTACAAATACTTTAATGGCAACTGTTATGACAAACTCTTTTCTTTTCTACGACTACATAATGTTAATTTTGTCATATCTGGTCAGGTGCTTTTGCTATTCATCTCAAGTTTCTTGACAAAATTCAAAGAAGTATCTGAAATGTAATCGATCCTAACTTGGCACCACGACTTTAGTCATTTTCTCACTGACATGACGTGGCTCCCCTGTGTCTTTTCTACAAATATTTGAATGGCAACTGTTATGACAAACTTTTCCCTGATAGCTACAATTTTCAAAAATTCAAATGTCACGTTCATTGAAAGCTTTTATCTTCTTGAATCCTGTTCATCTTTTATCCTATCCTCAATACCTACAATAAACAATCTTTTTCCCTTTGCTGTGACTTCCTGCGCAATAACGGTGGCCCTACCTTGCTTGGGAAGAATGATTACAAAAATACAGTAAAATGAACAACAAAAAATATGAGAATAAATAGATAGTTAATTTTATTTAATCTTCCCTTCAAAAGTACGATATCTAAAAAAAAAAACAAAAACAAACAAACAAAAAATTTTAACTACAGTCTCTAAATACCTGGAAGAAACACAAGACAAGATATGAAAACAGTATTCACTGCATAAACAAATGGTAAATTATAAATATATCTGGTCAGTGGCGATTTTACGGGCGGGGGCAGAAGGGGCCAAGCCAACCAATTTTGACTTGCCCCTCGGTTGACCCCATCCTATTTTGTAAGCTTCAAAAATTTATGACACTGATCAGTTTCTGATCTTGATCAGATTTAATCTTCAGAACTTGTCTCTCTCTGTTTTTTCCTTTATCTTAAGGAAACATAAAGAGTTTTGTAAAGGAAAAAATCAGAGCAGACAAATCACACAGTTCTGCTCGTATTGACGTTAGTATTAACCCTTTGATTTTGTTTTGAAATTAACCTCTTTTGTGATCTAACAGCTCGAAAGTGGAAAAGAGGGCAAGAATGGATTAGAACTCCACTTCTATGAATAAAAAAAAGTTATTCCGTCTAATTTAATGAAGTGACATGCTTATACTCAAACTCATTCCTAAGTTGTGTATACGATAGGGGGGTGTAGTATTCAAATGAAGGCACTGCTTGAGTTTGCCCCACTACCTCCTCAGAAAAACCTCGGCCTCTAAGTAGCACCCACTTTCAGAGTTCCTCAATCTCCACTGTCTGATAGATTCTGGTGACACAGTGAACCACCTTTCTTTACAACTTTTTAAGATAATAGAAAGGACAAACTAGTTATAATAATATACAATTTGATACAGTCTGATAACTTAATTTAGATTAGATTTCTCTACAGATATTAGTGTAACGTCTAAGAAATATATACATAATAAACATGTCTCTATTAGAAGTACCAAACGAAGAATTACAATAATGTTCAACCTATGGTAAAATGGTAGACATAAATAAGTAAAAGATATTATGGCCAAAGAGATACAGTGAAACAATTATTGTTGTCCTTAAATCTGTAGGGATTGAATAAAAATACGAAATAAAATAAAAAACACTAAAAAAAATAAACATAAAAATCTCCCAGGAGTCCTCTGACAGGAAAGACAATTTACGCATGTGCAAAAAGAGAGGCTTCCTGGCGCCAAAAATAAACTCTATCTTTTTTTACTGTTGGACTCTGACTGGCTAAGACGTGCCGACTGTTCGGGAAGGGATTTCCCCAACAAGAGGTCCTTAGAATCAAAAAACAAAATCAGTGTCCAAACCGTCCCTCTAGTGTCTCTGTATCTTTCCTTTTCTCTTTTCCTATTTATTTCATCGACGATGCTATTCAGCAAGTCTTGGATGTTTAGGTGAAAGAACCAACCCAGCAGTAATAGCCATAACATCCATAAATTTTCTTCATCTATGTTATTTCTCCTTACAAAGCTTTCTCATGCTCTTCCACTTTTAGGAACCTCTTTCGGCTTAAATGCATTATCGTCTTGCAGTGAGTTGAAATAAATAAAACAAATCGTAAATGTGGTATTAATTGTCGTCTGCTATTTGCCAAACACATCATGACATCATAGTGTGTGCTTCTTATTTTTTGAAAGTACAAGTCTGACAACACGTTATATCCACTTTCCGCCATTGTTAAATTAAAAGGAAAATACTGAGACGTTTATGTTAAAACAGTGATTTCTTAATAAAGTTTAAATATTTAAATCAGAAAATATTTATGCCAAAGAGCGCATTTTTAAAATGGAACATTAGATTTAGTCCGCCATTAAATATAGTCACAAGTGATAAACAATTCAAATTTTATTGTTTGTGATAAACATATCTGTCTTGTATTTTTAGCATCAAACAGTGAACGATTGGTGGAATATATAGACAATAATCATGTCTATGTATCGTTCAATCTAACCAAAGAGAAACAACAGATACTGATAGCAGCTACCGATCGTAGAGAATTCATTGTTGAATATGATGTGGAGCGTAAGGAAGAAAACATTGTATACGTAAGTAATTGACGGATTCTCTTTAAAGGGAAACTCCATGAAGTGAACGTTGTCTATCTATCTATCTATCTATCTATCTATCTATCTATCTATCTATCTATCTATCTATCTAACTAACAGGAAATTTACGTTTCTCTCTTTATTCTCTTTATCTATCTCTCTCTCTATATATATATCTCACATTGTTTATGTTCTCAGATCCCCACTCTCTCTAATGTATATATATATATATATATATATATATATATATATATCCACATGAAAAACAACGAAGAATAAAATTGCAGCGACAAAACATTAATTTAAAACAGTGCTCAATATGAATTACATTACACTAGAACAAGTCAAAACTACGTAATTGTACATTTAGTTTAGACATTGAAAGAACAATTTCTCATCAGCAATAATATCAATAAATACTTTTATTTAAAAATTTGACTTTATGAAAACAAAGCTTCACTTTCATATTTAGAAAAGTAATTCCGTAGACAGCAAAAAAAAAAAAAAAAAATCTTCTCACCCCAAGCAAAGCAGTAAAGCACTGGTGCTCAGGGGTTTACATAACATAAAAGGGAATAAAGGCAAGAACATTTCCACTGGTGGGAAGTGCGAGAAAAGAAGCTGCGTGAGAGTAAAGTGTAAAGCGAGAAGGCGGATGGGAGTCAAGGCGATAAGAGATGACCGTTGACGTTGCATTTAAACTCTTGGAGACTGTAGCTATCGGGGAAACAAGAATACGGAAGCGATTTCCACTTGTGGGAAGTACGAGAAAAGAAGCTGCGTGAGAGTAAAGTGTAAAGCGAGAAGGCGGTTGGGAGTCAAGGCGATAAGAGATGACCGTTGACGTTGCATTTAAACTCTTGGAGACTGTAGCTATCGGGGAAACAAGAATACGGAAGCGATTTCCACTTGTGGGAAGTGCGAGAAAAGAAGCTGCGTGAGAGTAAAGTGTAAAGCGAGAAGGCGGATGGGAGTCAAGGCGATAAGAGATGACCGTTGTCGTTGCATTTAAACTCTTGGAGACTGTAGCTATCGGGGAAACAAGAATACGGAAGCGATTTCCACTTGTGGGAAGTACGAGAAAAGAAGCTGCGTGAGAGTAAAGTGTAAAGCGAGAAGGCGGATGGGAGTCAAGGCGATAAGAGATGACCGTTGACGTTGCATTTAAACTCTTGGAGACTGTAGCTATCGGGGAAACAAGAATACGGAAGCGATTTCCATTTGTGGGAAGTACAAGAAAAGAAGCTGCGTGAGAGTAAAGTGTAAAGCGAGAAGGCGGATGGGAGTCAAGGCGATAAGAGATGACCGTTGACGTTGCATTTAAACTCTTGGAGACTGTAGCTATCGGGGAAACAAGAATACGGAAGCGATTTCCACTTGTGGGAAGTACGAGAAAAGAAGCTGCGTGAGAGTAAAGTGTAAAGCGAGAAGGCGGATGGGAGTCAAGGCGATAAGAGATGACCGTCGACGTTGCATTTAAACTCTTGGAGACTGTAGCTATCAGGGAAACAAGAATACGGAAGCGATTTCCACTGGTGGGAAGTGCGAGAAATGAAGCTGCGTGAGAGTAAATTGTAAAGCGAGAAGGCGGATGGGAGTCAAGGCGATAAGAGATGACCGTTGACGTTGCATTTAAACTCTTGGAGACTGTAGCTATCAGGGAAACAAGAATACGGAAGCGATTTCCACTGGTGGGAAGTGCGAGAAATGAAGCTTCGTGAGAGTAAAGTGTAAAGCGAGAAGGCGGATGGGAGTCAAGGCGATAAGAGATGACCGTCGACGTTGCATTTAAACTCTTGGAGACTGTAGCTATCAGGGAAACAAGAATACGGAAGCGATTTCCACTGGTGGGAAGTGCGAGAAATGAAGCTGCGTGAGAGTAAAGTGTAAAGCGAGAAGGCGGATGGGAGTCAAGGCGATAAGAGATGACCGTTGACGTTGCATTTAAACTCTTGGAGACTGTAGCTATCAGGGAAACAAGAATACGGAAGCGATTTCCACTGGTGGGAAGTGCAAGAAAAGAAGCTGCGTGAGAGTAAAGTGTAAAGCGAGAAGGCGGATGGGAGTCAAGGCGATAAGAGATGACCGTTGACGTTGCATTTAAACTCTTGGAGACTGTAGCTATCGGGGAAACAAGAATACGGAAGCGATTTCCACTTGTGGGAAGTACGAGAAAAGAAGCTGCGTGAGAGTAAAGTGTAAAGCGAGAAGGCGGATGGGAGTCAAGGCGATAAGAGATGACCGTCGACGTTGCATTTAAACTCTTGGAGACTGTAGCTATCAGGGAAACAAGAATACGGAAGCGATTTCCACTGGTGGGAAGTGCGAGAAAAGAAGCTGCGTGAGAGTAAATTGTAAAGCGAGAAGGCGGATGGGAGTCAAGGCGATAAGAGATGACCGTTGACGTTGCATTTAAACTCTTGGAGACTGTAGCTATCAGGGAAACAAGAATACGGAAGCGATTTCCACTGGTGGGAAGTGCGAGAAAAGAAGCTGCGTGAGAGTAAAGTGTAAAGCGAGAAGGCGGATGGGAGTCAAGGCGATAAGAGATGACCGTTGACGTTGCATTTAAACTCTTGGAGACTGTAGCTATCAGGGAAACAAGAATACGGAAGCGATTTCCACTGGTGGGAAGTGCGATAAATGAAGCTGCGTGAGAGTAAAGTGTAAAGCGAGAAGGCGGATCGGAGTCAAGGCGATAAGAGATGACCGTTGACGTTGCATTTAAACTCTTGGAGACTGTAGCTATCAGGGAAACAAGAATACGGAAGCGATTTCCACTGGTGGGAAGTGCGAGAAATGAAGCTGCGTGAGAGTAAAGTGTAAAGCGAGAAGGCGGATGGGAGTCAAGGCGATAAGAGATGACCGTTGACGTTGCATTTAAACTGTTGGAGACTGTAGCTATCAGGGAAACAAGAATACGGAAGCGATTTCCACTGGTGGGAAGTGCGAGAAATGAAGCTGCGTGAGAGTAAAGTGTAAAGCGAGAAGGTGGATCGGAGTCAAGGCGATAAGAGATGACCGTTGACGTTGCATTTAAACTGTTGGAGACTGTAGCTATCAGGGAAACAAGAATACGTAAAGTGAGAAGATTGGAGTCAAGGAGATAAGAGGTGAACGCAGACGTTGCATTTAAACCCCTGGAGACTCTAGTTATATATATATATATATATATATATATATATATATATATATATATTACTAAATCTGAAGGAGCAAGTAGATTAAAACTCACTGTTCAAGCATTTACTTTTATAAAGAGTGTTCCATACAGAGTAGATTTTGATATTTTAATTTTATTATTACAATGGCTTACAAATACATAATATCGCTACATAAAAGTTTTCATGGTTCTGAATATTTTCCCATCTTATTTTCTTCTTTTTTCGTCACTTTTTCTTTCTTCTCTTTTTACTAAATCCCTTTACCATATACGGAAATTTTTTTCTAAAAATAGGAGTGAAATGTTGTGTTTATAAAATCAGATTTTAAAATAAAATCGTTTATTACCATCATTGTTAACCACCTGATGAGAAACTGATCTTTCAATATCGAAACAAATTGTACAATTTTGTATTAGTTTTTTTTACATGTATGTAATAATTAACAGTATACACATGCCAATCTATCTATCTATCTATCTATCTATCTATCTATCTATCTATTCCAGGCTTTTCTCTATCTATCTATCTATCTATCTATCTATCTATCTATCTATCTATCTATCTATCTATTCCAGGCTTTTCTTTATCTCTCTCTCTCTCTCTCTCTCTCTCTCTCTCTATCTATCTATCTACTCTATTCCAGGCTTTTCTTTCTTTATCTATCTATCTATCTATCTATCTATCTATCTATCTATCTATCTATCTATCTATTGGGCACCTCGACGTGGTGTAATGGCTAGCAAGCTTGTCTTGCTAAAACCTAGCAGTGAGTTTAATCCTCACTAGACTCCCCATACATTTGGCCTTGTGCCACATCAAAGCACCGCTTAGAAAATAAACTATGTATCTATGAGAAATATTAAATCATGATGGAGTTTTGGGTTGCGGCTTGTAGTGACAAATCAGAGTGCCTCGTTCGCATTCCTGTCGAGGCGATTACATCTAGTTTTTGATATAGTCCATAGTCTATGTGTAAATAATGAGTAAATAGCAGTAATCGGCGGACTGTATGTCCTTGGTTGTCAACCAGTCTAGGAGAACAAGAAGCTTTTAAATCAAATCCATTGTGGAGACCATAGTTTGGATATTTTGGATCCTATATTTTCAATGTCAGACAATTTCTAAATTTGGTTAATATTAGAACATTTGCTACGAAGTGGTGATGTAGCAGACATAGCCGTTGGTCCAATATGAGATATTATCACAAAATGGTCTTAAGTTCAATCTTTGGATCAAACCAAGAAACATGCACCCAGTAGACATAAAATATAATTGGCCTCACAAGAACATAAGATTACATTAATCAACCTATGCTTCATGCCTGCCATGATGGCAAAATACCTGATGATGGCAAAATTACTCTATCTGGAAACGTTGTGTCTATAAGATCTATAAAAAGAAGATGAGTCTGTAACTCTATATATTAAAGTATGCTTTCTCTTTCCCAATCTTCTCACTTTGTTTTCTTCTTTTTTTTTTTCAATTGGAGTAGATAGATCTATCTATCGCCCCCGGTTCACACTCCACCCATGTCTATTGAACAGGTTAAGAGGCTCATCCCTTGTTCCCTGTTTAGGATGTGGTTTCCGGCTTTCTCTTTCCCAATCTTCTCACTTTGTTTTCTTCTTCTTTTTTTTTTTCAATTGGAGTAGATAGATCTATCTATCGCCCGGTTCACACTCCACCCATGTCTATTGAACAGGTTATCCCTTGTTCCCTGTTTAGGATGTGGTTTCCGGCTTTCTCTTTTCCGATCTTTTCACTATTACGTAGCCCCCTGCACATCAGTGGCGTTACCGCCTTGCTCGGGGTGATACGATTAAAAAAAAAATATTGCTCATTTGACTTTCTTACTTTTTTATATTGATAGTAGACCGTCCATAAACCTGTTGACTTTCTTTTAAAAGCAGTTCATTATACAAAATAAAGTAACAAGATTATAAATTTTTCTATTAATTACACATATGTTAATTTATATTTGTATTAAATGTTACTGCAATAATTATTATTATTTATATTACACAACTGGGCCGGGCACGACCATTTTTATGTTATAGCCATCTTGAAAAAAATAAATCAACTCTAGACTTACCATTATTTTTTAATTCCAATATAAGAATATCTTAAACACTTTGTAATTTGAACTATTTTTAAACGAGCAGCTGATTAAGATGGCGAAGAAGAAAAAAAAAGGGGTTGTTGGTGTTTGTAAATGTGATGTCAGTAGAGACAGTCATATCCTGATGGCGATCATCTCGACTGACACTCAAGTGTCAAGAGACCTGATTCCACAAATTCCTAGTTATCTCTTCGTTAGAATTAAATTCCAATTCGGACAGACGGACAGACAGCTTTTTTATTACATACATAATCGAACAGACAGAAGGACGGCTGTTTTATTTCATAGATATTCGGAGAGAAAGACTAACAGCACTTTACTTAATCCATATTCGAACAGACCGACAGACAACATTCTTAATACATACATATTCGGACAGACAAACGGACAGCTCTCTTATAACATCCATATTCGGACAGACGGACGGACAGGTCTATTATTAGATCCATAGTCGGGCAGAGGGACGGACAGCTCTGTTATTACATACATATTCGAACAGAAGGAGGGAGAGCTCCTTATTACATCCATATTCGGAGAGACGGAAAGACAGCTCTCTTATTATATTCATAATTGGGCAGACAGATAGACAGCTCCCTCATTACATCCATATTCGAACAGACAGAAGGACAGCTGTTTTATTGCATAAATTTTCGGAGAGACGGACTAACAACTTTTTATTTAATCCATATTCGATCAGACCGACAGACAACTTTCTTAATACATCCATATTCGGAGAGACGGACGGACAGCACGCTTATTACATCCATTTTCGAACAGAAGGACGTAGAGCTCCTTATTACATCCATATTCGGAGAGACGGACGGACAGCTCGCTTATTACATCCATTTTCGAACAGAAGGACGTAGAGCTCCTTATTACATCCATATTCGGAGAGACGGACGGACAGCTCGCTTATTACAACCATTTTCGAACAGAAGTACGGACAGCAGATTTATTACATCCATATTTGGACAGATGAAAGGACAGCACTCTTATTGCATCCATATTCGAACAGAAGGACGGAGAGCTCACATATTACATCCATATTGGAACAGACGGATGAACACATCTCTTATTTCATCTTATTTTGTCCATATTCGGAAAGACGGACAGAAAATCTCTTATTTTATCCATATTCGAATAGACGGACGGACAGCTCTCATATAACATTTATGCTCGGAAATACCGAAATCAATCATTACATCAATATTCAGAGAGAGGGACAGACAGCTCTCATATTACATTCATATTCGGAGAGACAGACAATCAGCTCTAGTACTATATACGTATTATGACAGACGGGCGGACAGCTCATTAGTACGTCCATATTCGGTCAGACAGACAGTCAGCTCTCGTACTACATCGTATTCTGACAGGCGGACAGACAGCTCTCTTAGTACATCCATATTCGGACAGACAGACAGACAGACAGTCAGCTCTCGCACTACATACATATTCCGACACACGGATGGACAACTCTCTTAGTACATCCATATTCGGACAGACAGACAGTCAGCTTTCGTACTACATACATATTCCGACAGAAGGACGGACAGCTCTCTTAGTACATCCATATTCGGACAGACACGCAGTCAGCTCTGGTCCTACATACGTATTCTGACAGGCGGACGAACAGCTCTCTTAGTATATCCATATTCGGACAGACAGACAGACAGTCAGCTCTCGTACTACATACATATTCCGACACACGGACGGACAGCTCACTTAATACATCCATATTCGGACAGACAGACAGCTATCGTACTACATACATATTCCGACAGAAGGACGGACAGCTCTCTTAATACATCCATATTCAGACAAATAGACTGTCAGCTCTCGTAATACACACGTATTCTGACAGACGGACAGACAGCTCTCTTAGTACATCCATATTCGGACAGACAGACATTCAGCTTTCGTACTACATACATATTCCGACAGACGGACGGACAGATCTCTTAGTACATCCATATTCAGACAGACAGACAGTCAGCTCTCGTACTACATACGTATTCTGACAGGCGGACGGACAGCTCTCTTAGTACATCCATATACGGACAGACAGACAGACAGTCAGCTCTAGTACTACATACATATTCCGACACACGGACGGACAGCTCTCTTAATACATCCATATTCGGACAGACAGACAGCTTTCGTACTACATACATATTCCGACAGAAGGACGGACAGCTCTCTTAATACATCCATATTCGGACAAATAGACTGTCAGCTCTCGTAATACACACGTATTCTGACAGACGGACGGACAGCTCTCTTAGTACATCCATATTCGGACAGACAGACATTCAGCTTTCGTACTACATACATATTCCGACAGACGGACGGACAGATCTCTTAGTACATCCATATTCGGACAGACAGACAGTCAGCTCTGTTCCTACATACGTATTCTGACAGGCGGACGGACAGCTCTCTTAGTACATCCATATACGGACAGACAGACAGACAGTCAGCTCTAGTACTACATACATATTCCGACAGACGGACGGACAGCTCTCTTAGTACATCCATTTTCGGACAGACAGACAGTCAGCTCTGGTCCTACATACGTATTCTGACAGGCGGACGGACAGCTCTCTTAGTACATCCATAATCGGACAGACAGACAGACAGTCAGCTCACGTACTACATACATATTCCGACACACGAACGGACAGCTCTCTTAATACATCCATATTCGGACAGACAGACAGTCAGCTTTCGTACTACAACATATTCCGACAGAAGGACGCACAGCTCTCTTAGTACATCCATACTCGGACAGACAGACAGTCAGCTCTCGTACTATGTACGTATTCTGACAGACGGACGGACAGCTCTCTTAGTACATCCATATTCGGACAGACAGACAGTCAGCTCTGGTACTACATACATATTCCGACAGATGGACGGACAGCTCTCTTATTACATCCATATTCGGACAGACAGACAGTCAGCTCTCGTAGTACATACACATTCCGACAGACGGACGGACATCTCACTTAGTACATCCATATTCGGACAGACAGACAGTCAGCTCTGGTACTACATATGTATTATGACAGGCGGACGGACAGCTCTCTTAGTACATCCATATTCGGACAGACAGACAGTCAGCTCCCGTACAACATACATATTCCGACTGAAAGACGGACAGCTCTCTTAGTACATCCATATTCGGACGGATAGACAGTCAGCTCTGGTACTACGTACATATTCTGACAGACGGACGGACAGCTCTCTTAGTACATCCATATTCGGACAGACAGACAGACAGCTCTGGTACTCCATACATATTCCGTCAGACGGACGGACTGCTCTCTTAGTACATCCATATTCGGACAGACAGACAGACAGTCACCTCTGGTACGACATACGTATTCTGACAGGCGGATGGACAGCACTCTTAGTACATCCATATTCGGACAGTCAGACAGTCAGCTCTCGTACTACATACACATTCCGACACACGGACGGACAGCTCTCTTAATACATCCATATTCGGACAGACAGACAGTCAGCTTTCGTACTACATACATATTCCGACAGAAGGACGGACAGCTCTCTTGGTACATCCATATTCGGACAGACACGCAGTCAGCTCTGGTCCTACATACGTATTCTGACAGGCGGTCGAACAGCTCTCTTAGTTCATCCATATTCGGACAGACAGACAGACAGTCAGCTCTCGTACTACATACATATGCCGACACACGGACGGACAGCTCTCTTAATACATCCATATTCGGACAGACAGACAGTCAGCTTTCGTACTACATACATATTCCGAAAGACGGACGGACAGCTCACTTAGTACATCCATATTCGGAAAGACAGATAGTCAGCTTTCGTACTACAACATATTCTGGCAGAAGGACGGACAGCTCTCTTAGTACATCCATACTCGGACAGACAGACAGTCAGCTCTCGTACTATGTACGTATTTCGACAGACGGACGGACAGCTCTCTTAGTACATCCATATTAGGACAGACAGACAGTCAGCTCTGGTACTACATACATATTCCGACAGATGGACGGACAGCTCTGTTATTACATCCATATTCGGACAGACAGACAGCCAGCTCTCGTAGTACATACACATTCCGACAGACGGACGGACATCTCACTTAGTACATCCATATTCGGACAGACAGACAGTCAGCTTTGGTACTACATATGTATTATGACAGGCGGACGGACAGCTCTCTTAGTACATCCATATTCGGACAGACAGACAGTCAGTTCCCGGACAACATACATATTCCGACAGAAGGACGGACAGCTCTCTTATTACATCCATATTCGGACAGACAGACAGTCAGCTCTCGTAGTACATACACATTCCGACAGACGGACGGTCATCTCACTTAGTACATCCATATTCGGACAGATAGTTACAGTCAGCTCCCGTACAACATACATATTCCGACAGAAGGACGGACAGCTCTCTTAGTACATCCATATTCGGACAGACAGACAGTCAGCTCTGGTCCTACATACGTATTCTGACAGGCGAACGGACAGCTCTCTTAGTACATCCATATTCGGACAGACAGATAGACAGTCAGCTCTCGTACTACATACACATTCCGACACACGGACGGACAGCTCTCTTAATACATCCATATTCGGACAGACAGACAGTCAGCTTTCGTACTACATACATATTCCGATAGAAGGACGGACAGCTCTCTTATTACATCCATCTTCGGACAGACACGTAGTCAGCTCTGGTCCTACATACGTATTCTGACAGGCGGTCGGACAGCTCTCTTAGTTCATCCATATTCGGACAGACAGACAGACAGACAGTCAGCTCTCGTACTACATACATATTCCGACACACGGACGGACAGCTCTCTTAGTACATCCATATTCGGACAGACAGACAGTCAGTTTTGTACTACATACATATTCTGACAGAAGGACGGATAGCTCTCTTAGTACATCCATATTCGGACAGAAACACAGTCAGCTCTAGTACTACATATATATTCTGACAGGCGGACGGACAGCTCTCTTAGTACATCCATATTCGGACAGTCAGACAGTCAGCTCTCGTACTATATACATATTCTGACATACGGACGGACAGCTCTGTTAGTACATCCATATTCGGACAGACAGACAGTCAGCTCTCGTACTACATACATATTCCGACACACGGACGGACAGCTCTCTTAATACATCCATATTCGGACAGACAGACAATCAGCTTTCGTACTACATACATATTCCGACAGAAGGACGGACAGCTCTCTTAGTACATCCATATTCGGACAGACAGACAGTCAGCTCTGGTCCTACATACGTATTCTGACAGGCGGACGGACAGCTCTCTTAGTACATCCATATTCGGACAGACAGACAGACAGTCAGCTCTCGTACTACATACATATTCCGACAGAAGGACGGACAGCTCTCTTATTACATCCATCTTCGGACAGACACTTAGTCAGCTCTGGTCCTACATACGTATTCTGACAGGCGGACGGACAGCTCTCTTAGTACATCCATATTCGTACAGACAGACAGACAGTAAGCTCTCGTACTACATACACATTCCGACACACGGACGGACAGCTCTCTTAATACATCCATATTCGGACAGACAGGCAGTCTGCTTTCGTACTACATACATATTCTGACAGAAGGACGGATAGCTCTCTTAGTACATCCATATTCGTACAGTCAGACAGTCAGCTCTCGGAGTATATACCTATTCTGACAGACGGACGGACACCTGTCTTAGTACATCCATATTCGGACAGACAGACAGTCAGCTCTCGTACTATATACGTATTATGACAGACGGACGGACAGCTCTCTTAGTACATCCATATTCGGACAGACAGACAGTCAGCTCTGGTACTACGTACATATTCTGACAGACGGACGGACAGCTCTCTTAGTACATCCATATTCGGACAGACAGACAGAGAGCTCTGGTACTCCATACATATTCCGTCAGACGGACGGACTGCTCTCTTAGTACATCCATATTCGGACAGACAGACAGTCAGCTCTCGTACTACATACATATTCCGACAGAAGGACGGACAGCTCTCTTATTACATCCATCTTCGGACAGACACGTAGTCAGCTCTGGTCCTACATACGTATTCTGACAGGCTGTCGGACAGCTCTCTTAGTTCACCATATTCGGACAGACAGACAGACAGACAGTCAGCTCTCGTACTACATACATATTCCGACACACGGACGGAAAGCTCTCTTAGTACATCCATATTCGGACAGACAGACAGTCAGTTTTGTACTACATACATATTCTGACAGAAGGACGGATAGCTGTCTTAGTACATCCACATTCGGACAGAAACACAGTCAGCTCTAGTACTACATATATATTCTGACAGGCGGACGCACAGCTCTCTTAGTACATCCATATTCGGACAGACAGACGGTCACCTCTCGTACTATATACATATTCTGACAGACGGACGGACCGCTCACGTAGTACATCCATATTCGTACAGACAGACAGTCAGGTCTGATACTACATATGTATTCTGACAGGCGGGCGGACAGCTCTCTTAGTACATACATATACGGACAGACAGACAGTCAGCTCTCATACTACATACATATTCCGACAGACGGACGGACAGCTCTCTTAGTACATCCATGTTCGGACAGTCAGACAGTCAGCTCTCGTACTATATACGTATTCTGACAGACGGATGGACAGCTCTCTTAGTACATCCATATTCGGACAGACAGACAGTCAGCTCTGGTACTACATACATATTCCGACAGATGGACGGACAGCTCTCTTAGTACATCCATATAGGGACAGACAGACAGTCAGCTCTCGTACTACATACATATTCCGACAGATGGACGGACAGCTCTCTTAGTACATCCATATTCGGAAAGTCAGACAGTCAGCTCTCGTACTATATACGTATTCTGACAGGCGGTCGGACGGACAGCTCTCCTAGTACATCCATATTCGGACAGACAGACAGACAGTCAGCTCTCGTACTACATACATATTCCGACACACGGACGGACAGCTCTCTTAATACATCCATATTCGGACAGACAGACAGTCAGCTTTCGTACTACATACATATTCCGACACACGGACGGACAACTCTCTTAGTACATCCATATTCGGAAAGACAGACAGTCAGCTTTCGTACTACAACATATTCTGGCAGAAGGACGGACAGCTCTCTTAGTACATCCATACTCGGACAGACAGACAGACAGTCAGCTCTCGTACTATGTACGTATTTCGACAGACGGACGGACGGCTTTCTTAGTACATCCATATTCGGACATACAGACAGTCAGCTCTGGTACTACATACATATTCCGACAGATGGACGGACAGCTCTCTTATTACATCCATATTTGGACAGACAGACAGCCAGCTCTCGTAGTACATACACATTCCGACAGACGGACGGACATCTCACTTAGTACATCCATATTCGGACAGACAGACAGTCAGCTCTGGTACTACATATGTATTATGACAGGCGTACGGACAGCTCTCTTAGTACATCCATATTCGGACAGACAGACAGTCAGCTCTCGTAGTACATACACATTCCGACAGACGGACGGACATCTCACTTAGTACATCCATAATCGGACAGACAGACAGACAGCTCTCGTACTACATACATATTCCGACAGACGGACGGACTGCTCTCTTAGTACATCCATATTCGGACAGACATACAGTCAGCTCTCGTACTATATACGTATTCTGACAGGCGGACGGACAGCTCTCTTAGTACATCCATATTCGGACAGACAGACAGTCACCTCTGTTACGACATACGTATTCTGACAGGCGGACGGACAGCCACTTAGTACATCCATATTCGGTCAGACAGACAGTCAGCTCTGGCACTACATACGTATTCTGACAGGCGGACGGACAGCTCTCTTTGTACATCCATATTCGGACAGACATACAGTCAGCTCTCGTACTATATACGTATTCTGACAGGCGGACGGACAGCTCTCTTAGTACATCCATATTCGGACAGACAGACAGTCACCTCTGTTACGACATACGTATTCTGACAGGCGGACGGACAGCCACTTAGTACATCCATATTCGGTCAGACAGACAGTCAGCTCTGGCACTACATACGTATTCTGACAGGCGGACGGACAGCTCTCTTTGTACATCCATATTCGGACAGACAGACAGATAGCCAGTTCTCGTACTACATACGTATTTTGACAGACGGACGGACAGCTCTCTTAGTACATCCATATTCGGACAGACAGACAGTCAGCTTTCGTACTACATACCTATTCCGACAGACGGACTGACAGCTCTCTTAGTACATCCATATACGGACAGACAGACAGTCAGCTCTCGTACTGCATACATATTCCGACAGACGAACGGACAGCTCACGCAGTACATCCATATTCGGACAGACAGACAGTCAGGTCTGATACTACATATGTATTCTGACAGGCGGACGGACAGCTCCCTTAGTACATCCATATTCGCATAGACAGACAGTCACCTCTCGTACTATATACATATTCTGACAGACAGACGGACAGCTCTGTTAGTACATCCATATTCGGACAGACAGACAGTCAGCTCTCGTATTACATACATATTCCGACAGACGGACGGACAGCTCACTTAATATATCCATATTCGGACAGATAGACAGTCAGCTCTCGTACTACATACATATTCCGACACACGGACGGACAGCTCTCTTAATACATCCATATTCCGACAGACAGACAATCAGCTTTCGTACTACATACGTATTCCGACAGAAGGACGGACAGCTCTCTTATTACATCCATCTTCGGACAGACACGTAGTCAGCTCTGGTCCTACATACGTATTCTGACAGGCGGACGGACAGCTCTCTTAGTACATCCATATTCGGACAGACAGACAGACAGTCAGCTCTCGTACGACATACACATTCCGACACACGGACGGACAGCTCTCTTAATACATCCATATTCGGACAGACAGGCAGTCAGCCTTCGTACTACATACATATTCTGACAGGGGGACGGACAGCTCTCTTAGTACATCCATATTCGGACAGACAGACAGTCAGCTCTCGTACTACATACGTATTCTGACAGGCGGACGGACAGCTCTCTTAGTACATACATATACGGACAGACAGACTGTCAGCTCTCGTACTACATACATATTCCGACAGACGGACGGACAGCTCTCTTAGTACATCCATATTCGTACAGTCAGACAGTCAGCTCTCGTACTATATACGTATTCTGACAGACGGACGGACACCTCTCTTAGTACATCCATATTCGGACAGACAGACAGTCAGCTCTCGTACTACATACATATTCCGACAGACGGACGGACAGCTCACGTAGTACATCCATATTCGTACAGACAGACAGTCACGTCTGATACTACATATGTATTCTGACAGGGGGACGGACACCTCTCTTAGTACATACATATGCGGACAGACAGACAGTCAGCTCTTGTACTACATACATATTCCGACAGACGGACGGACAGCTCTCTTAGTACATCAATGTTCGGAAAGTCAGACAGTCAGCTCTCGTACTATATACGTATTCTGACAGACGGACGGACAGCTCTCTTAGTACATCCATATTCGGACAGACAGACAGTCAGCTCTTGTACTACAAACATATTACGACAGATGGACGGACAGCTCTCTTAGTACATCCATATAGGGACAGACAGACAGTCAGCTCTCGTACTACATACATATTCCGACAGATGGACGGACAGCTCTCTTAGTACATCCATATTCGGAAAGTCAGACAGTCAGCTCTCGTACTATATACGTATTCTGACAGGCGGTCGGACGGACAGCTCTCCTAGTACATCCATATTCGGACAGACAGACAGACAGTCAGCTCTCGTACTACATACATATTCCGACACACGGACGGACAGCTCTCTTAATACATCCATATTCGGACAGACAGACAGTCAGCTTTCGTACTACATACATATTCCGACACACGGACGGACAACTCTCTTAGTACATCCATATTCGGAAAGACAGACAGTCAGCTTTCGTACTACAACATATTCTGGCAGAAGGACGGACAGCTCTCTTAGTACATCCATACTCGGACAGACAGACAGACAGTCAGCTCTCGTACTATGTACGTATTTCGACAGACGGACGGACGGCTTTCTTAGTACATCCATATTCGGACATACAGACAGTCAGCTCTGGTACTACATACATATTCCGACAGATGGACGGACAGCTCTCTTATTACATCCATATTTGGACAGACAGACAGCCAGCTCTCGTAGTACATACACATTCCGACAGACGGACGGACATCTCACTTAGTACATCCATATTCGGACAGACAGACAGTCAGCTCTGGTACTACATATGTATTATGACAGGCGTACGGACAGCTCTCTTAGTACATCCATATTCGGACAGACAGACAGTCAGCTCTCGTAGTACATACACATTCCGACAGACGGACGGACATCTCACTTAGTACATCCATAATCGGACAGACAGACAGACAGCTCTCGTACTACATACATATTCCGACAGACGGACGGACTGCTCTCTTAGTACATCCATATTCGGACAGACATACAGATCAGCTCTCGTACTATATACGTATTCTGACAGGCGGACGGACAGCTCTCTTAGTACATCCATATTCGGACAGACAGACAGTCACCTCTGTTACGACATACGTATTCTGACAGGCGGACGGACAGCCACTTAGTACATCCATATTCGGTCAGACAGACAGTCAGCTCTGGCACTACATACGTATTCTGACAGGCGGACGGACAGCTCTCTTTGTACATCCATATTCGGACAGACATACAGTCAGCTCTCGTACTATATACGTATTCTGACAGGCGGACGGACAGCTCTCTTAGTACATCCATATTCGGACAGACAGACAGTCACCTCTGTTACGACATACGTATTCTGACAGGCGGACGGACAGCCACTTAGTACATCCATATTCGGTCAGACAGACAGTCAGCTCTGGCACTACATACGTATTCTGACAGGCGGACGGACAGCTCTCTTTGTACATCCATATTCGGACAGACAGACAGATAGCCAGTTCTCGTACTACATACGTATTTTGACAGACGGACGGACAGCTCTCTTAGTACATCCATATTCGGACAGACAGACAGTCAGCTTTCGTACTACATACCTATTCCGACAGACGGACTGACAGCTCTCTTAGTACATCCATATACGGACAGACAGACAGTCAGCTCTCGTACTGCATACATATTCCGACAGACGAACGGACAGCTCACGCAGTACATCCATATTCGGACAGACAGACAGTCAGGTCTGATACTACATATGTATTCTGACAGGCGGACGGACAGCTCCCTTAGTACATCCATATTCGCATAGACAGACAGTCACCTCTCGTACTATATACATATTCTGACAGACAGACGGACAGCTCTGTTAGTACATCCATATTCGGACAGACAGACAGTCAGCTCTCGTATTACATACATATTCCGACAGACGGACGGACAGCTCACTTAATATATCCATATTCGGACAGATAGACAGTCAGCTCTCGTACTACATACATATTCCGACACACGGACGGACAGCTCTCTTAATACATCCATATTCCGACAGACAGACAATCAGCTTTCGTACTACATACGTATTCCGACAGAAGGACGGACAGCTCTCTTATTACATCCATCTTCGGACAGACACGTAGTCAGCTCTGGTCCTACATACGTATTCTGACAGGCGGACGGACAGCTCTCTTAGTACATCCATATTCGGACAGACAGACAGACAGTCAGCTCTCGTACGACATACACATTCCGACACACGGACGGACAGCTCTCTTAATACATCCATATTCGGACAGACAGGCAGTCAGCCTTCGTACTACATACATATTCTGACAGGGGGACGGACAGCTCTCTTAGTACATCCATATTCGGACAGACAGACAGTCAGCTCTCGTACTACATACGTATTCTGACAGGCGGACGGACAGCTCTCTTAGTACATACATATACGGACAGACAGACTGTCAGCTCTCGTACTACATACATATTCCGACAGACGGACGGACAGCTCTCTTAGTACATCCATATTCGTACAGTCAGACAGTCAGCTCTCGTACTATATACGTATTCTGACAGACGGACGGACACCTCTCTTAGTACATCCATATTCGGACAGACAGACAGTCAGCTCTCGTACTACATACATATTCCGACAGACGGACGGACAGCTCACGTAGTACATCCATATTCGTACAGACAGACAGTCACGTCTGATACTACATATGTATTCTGACAGGGGGACGGACACCTCTCTTAGTACATACATATGCGGACAGACAGACAGTCAGCTCTTGTACTACATACATATTCCGACAGACGGACGGACAGCTCTCTTAGTACATCAATGTTCGGAAAGTCAGACAGTCAGCTCTCGTACTATATACGTATTCTGACAGACGGACGGACAGCTCTCTTAGTACATCCATATTCGGACAGACAGACAGTCAGCTCTTGTACTACAAACATATTACGACAGATGGACGGACAGCTCTCTTAGTACATCCATATAGGGACAGACAGACAGTCAGCTCTCGTACTACATACATATTCCGACAGATGGACGGACAGCTCTCTTAGTACATCCATATTCGGAAAGTCAGACAGTCAGCTCTCGTACTATATACGTATTCTGACAGGCGGTCGGACGGACAGCTCTCTTAGTACATCCATATTCGGACAGACAGACAGACAGACAGTCAGCTCTCGTACTACATACATATTCCGACACACGGGCGGACAGCTCTCTTAATACATCCATATTCGGACAGACAGACAATCAGCTTTCGTACTACATACATATTCCGACAGAAGGACGGACAGCTCTCTTATTACATCCATCTTCGGACAGACACGTAGTCAGCTCTGGTCCTACATACGTATTCTGACAGGCGGACGGACAGCTCTCTTAGTACATCCATATTCGGACAGACAGACAGACAGTCAGCTCTCGTACTACATACACATTCCGACACACGGACGGACAGCTCTCTTAATATCCATATTCGGACAGACAGGCAGTCAGCTTTCGTACTACATACATATTCCGACAGACGGACGGACAGCTCACGTAGCACATCCATATTTGTACAGACAGACAGTCACGTCTGATACTACATACGTATTCTGACAGGCGGACGGAGAGCTCTCTTAGTACATACATATACGGACAGACAGACAGTCAGCTCTCGTACTACATACATATTCCGACAGACGGACGGAGAGCTTTCTTAGTGCATCCATATTCGTACAGTCAGAAAGTCAGCTCTCGTACTATATACGTATTCTGACAGACGGACGGACACCTCTCTTAGTACATCCATATTCGGACAGACAGACAGTCAGCTCTCGTACTACATACATATTCCGACAGACGGACGGACAGCTCACGTAGCACATCCATATTCGTACAGACAGACAGTCACGTCTGATACTACATATGTATTCTGACAGGGGGACGGACAGCTCTCTTAGTACATCCATATTCGGACAGACAGACAGTCAGCTCTCGTACTACATACGTATTCTGACAGGCGGACGGAGAGCTCTCTTAGTACATACATATACGGACAGACAGACAGTCAGCTCTCGTACTACATACATATTCCGACAGACGGACGGAGAGCTTTCTTAGTGCATCCATATTCGTACAGTCAGAAAGTCAGCTCTCGTACTATATACGTATTCTGACAGACGGACGGACACCTCTCTTAGTACATCCATATTCGGACAGACAGACAGTCAGCTCTCGTACTACATACATATTCCGACAGACGGACGGACAGCTCACGTAGCACATCCATATTCGTACAGACAGACAGTCACGTCTGATACTACATATGTATTCTGACAGGCGGACGGACACCTCTCTTAGTACATACATATACGGACAGACAGACAGTCAGCTCTTGTACTACATACATATTCCGACAGACGGACGGACAGCTCTCTTAATACATCCATGTTCGGACAGTCAGACAGTCAGCTCTCGTACTATATACGTATTCTGACAGACGGACGGACAGCTCTCTTAGTACATCCATATTCGGACAGACAGACAGTCAGCTCTTGTACTACAAACATATTCCGACAGATGGACGGACAGCTCTCTTAGTACATCCATATACGGACAGACAGACAGTCAGCTCTCGTACTACATACATATTCCGACAGACTGACGGACAGCTCTCTTAGTACATCCATATTCGGACAGACAGACAGTCAGCTCTCGTACTACATACGTATTTTGATAGACGGACGGACAGCTCTCTTAGTACATCCATATTCGGTAAGAAGGACAGCTATTTCATTATACACATATTTAGACACGGACGGACTTCTCTCTTAGTAACTCCATATTCGGATAGACATACGGTCATATCTCTTGTTACTTCCATATTCGAACAGACTGACGGACAGCTTTCTTATTTCATCCATGTTCGAAATGACGGACGAATAGATCTTTTTTTTCTTCCATATTGGGAAAGACGGACGGATAGCTTCCTTTACTTAATCCATATTCGGATGAACAGCGTTCGTATTACATCCATATTTCTACTGACAGACGAACAGATCTTTTATTTTATCCATAATTGGACAGATGGATGGACATCTCTTTTATCACATCCATATTCGGACGAATAGCTTTATTATAACATCCAGACGGAAAGCTCTTTTATTGCATATATATTTGGTCAAACAGTCGGACAGCTCACTTACTACGTCCATATTCAGAGAGACAGACGGTCAGCTCTCTTATTGCATCCATATTCATACAGACAGACGTACAGCTATCTTATTCTATATATATTTTGACAAACGGACGGACAGCTCTCTTATTACATCCATATTAGAACAGACGGGCGAACAGCTCTTTGATTACATCCATATTTTGACAGATGGACGAACAGCACTTTATCACATCCATAATAGGACAGACGGATGGACGAACTGCTCTTTTATTGCATACATATTTGGACCGACGGTTAGACAGCTCTCTTTGTACGTCCATATTGGGACAGACACACGGACAGCTATCTTATTCTATACATATTTGGATAGACGGACGGACAGCTCTCTAATTATATACGTATTCGGACAGAGGGACGGAGAGCTCTCTTATTACATACATATTCGGACAGATGGACAGATAGTTCTCTTATTACATACATATCAGAACAGACAAAGGACAGCTCTTTTAGTACAGACATATTCAGACACACGGACGACCAGCTCTCTTATCACATACATATATGCGGACGGCAGGACAATCAGCTCTATTATTGCAACCATCTCCACGAATTTAAATTAAGGTCAATACATATCTCCTATCACCTAATCTCGCATCCGTTCTCACAGGTTCTTTTTTTATCTACTCCAACCCAAACCTCGGTATCTTCATCCGTCTTGTACCCTCCTCCTGACATTTCCTAGAACTAACTCCTCTTTTGCACCACTTTTCCCTATGTAAGTCCCTGCTCATCAGTGGGAGTAGAATGTCCTGCTTGGTGTGAGATGATTAAAAAAAAAAACTTATTCGGACATACGGACGGACAGCTTTATTAGTACATCCATATTTGGAGAGACGGACAGACAACTCTCTTATTACAAACATATACGGACAGGCGTATGGATTGCTCTCTTAGTACATCCATATACGGATAGACATGCAGTCAGATCTCATATTACATCCATATTCTGACAGACTGACAGAGAGCTCTCTTATTTTATCTACATGCAGAAAGACGGACGGATAGATCTCTTATTTCATCCATATTCGGAAAGACGGACGGACAGTTCTCTTACTACATCCATATTCTGACAGACTGAGAGACAGCTCTCTTATTTTATCTACATGCAGAAAGACGGACGGATAGATCTCTTATTTCATCCATATTCGGAAAGACGGACGGACAGCTCTCTTACTACATCCATATTTGGACAGACGGACGGACGTTTCACTTATTACCTACATGTTCAGACACGCGGACGGACAGCTCTGTTATTACATACATATTCGATCAGATGTATAGACAGGTTTGTTATCATATTCATATTTTTATATTTCCAGACGTTAGACGGTTATTTTGTGCACTTCTATTCCCCGAATGAATTGACGTCATGGCCGAAGAATGTTGTCATCATGATCGATGTTAGTGGGTCGATGAGAGGAAACAAGATCAGTCATGTAAAATCTGCTCTGCGTAAAATCCTTCAAGAACTCGATGAACACCGAGACCACTTTTATTTGTGTATATTTGCAGAACAGGTTCAGTGTCAAAATATTAGGAGTCTTCAGCATGGCCTGGTATTTATAGAGTCTTTAACAGCATCTGGAGGTAAGAAATCATTTTCTAAATTTATTTCGTTTCTAATTAATGCTGGCAGATTATTATGCATGCTAAACAATCACATGAACAAAAGGGCGATCAGATAGAATAAAAAAATATCTTCTCTATGTGTTTGTCTTTTCAGGACGTAGGCGATCATGAACTTCCATTTGTCTGTAAAAAGGGATACATTAATAGGAATATTATTTAGAATATAAAAAGCAAACATTAAAATATTTAGTATTTTTTCCTTTGGCAAGTCAATTCGTTTAACTAATTACAGTGAAAAGAAACAGCTAATCCCCGTCTATATGTGTATCTATAACATTTATTATCTAAACTTATTTATAAATGGAACTTTATCTGTGTGTGTGTTTGTGTGTGTGTGTCCGTTACCTATAGAGTCCGAAACGACTGAACTGATTTTCTTGAAAATTTTCAGTTGTACTATAAGCGTCTGCGAGTGTTCTTAGCTAGGTTTTGTGTCGAGGTACCCCCGATAAATATTGAAAATCGAGAATCGAAAAAATTGGGTTATAGAAGGAGTGGTCCGGTTTTAATCAAATTTGATACACTCATAGACAAAGTCATAAGAAACGATATTCAGAAGTTTCAAGGTTGCAGTTCTTACAATAGTGCAGAAAATTTTATATCGATACCAGTAAATCAAAATTTGACTTACATCCATTCATTTTTCTTTCAGTCTACAGTTTCGCTTTAACTGGAAACAACTATTACGTTTTAGTCTTTCGTGCCAGCGTCCAAAGAGTCTGAGCTCCAGGACCATGGATTAGTTTTAAAGCTTTCATTACACCCGAGCAACGCCGGGCTGTACTGCTAGTAAATGATATATAAAAACCTTTTGCATCGCCATACAAAAGCTTTTATGTTTCAGTACTATGAATGGTACTTCGTCAGGTCATGGTTGGTAACTAGTGATAAAAATGATTTTTCTGGCAATTTAAAAAACAATTCATTATATTGTTTTAACAAAATCCTGACGGCAATATTAAAGAAAACTAGAACTTGTTAATCTTTACATGAGCTATGTTTCCTGTGTTTACAAGAAAAAAAAATCAAATAATCAAGTTTATTAACAAAAAGAAGCAAATTAACAGACATGCTGAAACAATCAATCGTTTACTTTAAAATATAGTTGTAAAATTTCTGTTATAAAAAACATAGCCATCATTTCATTAATATATACACCAGCTTACGTATAATTATCTTGTTGGTTTTTTTCAACTTAAATATTGCGAAGTTTGCCGTCTATTTAGTATTATTAGCATATATATATATCTTATATTGATATTCAATAGTGTTTATTTTACCATCAGACCCCTTTAAGAGGTTTCTAAAAAAAAAAAAAAAAACAGTTCTAAAAAACAAAAAAAACCCAAAAAAACAAAACAAACAAACAATCAAACAAACGCCTTATTTGGCTATGTACATTTGTTGTGGGGGTGGATGTGCGTTGTGGTACAGTGGATATCGGCTCGGAACGAGAAACCGGGGAGCCGAGTTCGAATTCCAGTTGAATCTATTGTATTCACTTACGCGCAAATACCCACCCTTGGGAAGGGTATTAATCCATCTCTTCCTTCCAGTTATGGGTTAAATAGCAGGACAGATTGGGTTCTATAGCTTTGGTCGGCTACCAGTCTACCGCAGAAAGCAATGACAACCTACTGCGGAATAATCTTCTGCACAGTCAGTCATGTCTCTTTCGAGACATGATCGCCCAAGCGTGTATCACGTATGGCACTTAACTGACTGACATTTGTTGTTACCAAAGATGATATGCCTACGTACTGGTTTATAAGGACATGTTTAAATATCTCACCCACCTCCACTCTCTGACCTTATTTAGCGTAGATCTTACTTTTAATTGGTTAAATGGGACATATCCACTAGTATACTTTTAATTCTGATCTTATTCCCCTTCCCTAAATTTTGGAAAAATAGGTAACGAATTGTTTTTAAGTTTCAGTTCAAAATCATTTCTACTTACCAACCATCGCCAGACGAAGCACAATTCCTCGTACTGAAATATGAAAGCTTTTATGTAACGATGTAAATGTTTTTATTTTAATCACTTTTAATAAGATTACGATCATAATATATTTTCTACTTTGTATTGCTATCGATATTGTATTGCGCACTTTTAAAAAGTAATTGCTACGAACTGTGAATCTCTATGTGCATTGTGGTGTAGTGGATATCGGCTCGGAACAAGAAATCGGGGAGCCGAGTTCGAATTCCAATTGAATTACTTGCATTCACTTACGCACAAATACCCTTGGGAAAGGTATTAATCCGTCTCTTCTCTTCCAGTTATAGATTAAATAACAGGACAGATTGGGTTCTATAGCCTTGGCTGGCAACCAGTCTAACGCAGAAAGTAATGGCAACCTACTGCGGGAAAATCTTCTGCCCAGTCAGTCATGTCTCGAAAGAGACACGATCGCTTAACTGACTGACTATTTTAATACGAATTTTCCTTCGAATAACAAAACAAACATTAAAATATTTGCTTTTATAAAAAAGATACAATGAATTGATGGCAAAACAAGGATTTTAAAGGATAAATTATGGAGAGCAAAAAAGTAAAAAAAAAAAAGGAAGCTATGGAGAATTATGTTCGCAAGCATCCTGAATGCACATGTACATGACAAATGAAAGAAAAATTAAACAATATCAGGCAAAACCAGGATAAAGAAGGATGTTAAAGCATCAAAAAGCAACAAAAAGCAGGAAGTGGTGGAGAGTCATGTTTCCACAGATCCTAAATGTACATGGCAAATCAAAGAAAAATAAAACAATATAAGGCAAAACTAGGATAAAGAAGGAATTTAAAGCATCAAAGAGCAACAAAAAACAGGAAACTGTGGAGAGTCATGTTCACACACATCCTGAATGTACATGGCAATTCAAAGAAAAATGAAACAATATAAGGCAAAACTAGGATAAAGAAGGATGTTAAAGCATCAAAGCGCAACAAAAGACTGGAAGATGTGGAGAGTCATAATCACTACCGGAATGTAGACGGCACAATAAAGAAGAATAAAGAGTTGAAAGGCAGAACAAGGATAAAAAAGATGAAAGATTTTAGAGCAACAAAAAACAAGAAGTGGTGGAAAGCTATGATCAAATACATCTTAAATATACATAGCACACTAAAGAAGGGGCACCGCGGCGTGGTGAAATGGTTAACAAGCTTGTCTCGCTAGAACCAGTTACAACTGAGTAGTGAGTTCGAACCTCACTGGGTGTCTCATACTTTCGGCCTTGTGCTACATCTAAGCGGCGCTTAGAAAATCCCCGATGCAAACAAAAAGTATGCCTACCTCTTCATGACGTAGGCGATCATGGCCTGCCACATCTCTCTACCCCTTGTAGCTCTTCGCACCCTTTCGCTTGTTACTTTGTCCAAATCTGCTCTGTCATCCATTTGCTCAAGAACATCAAGTATGTCTCGCATTGCTTTCCCATGTCTCTCTTTCCCTCTGTCCAACCCGTCAGTATCGAATTCTCCAAACCCCCTTTCCACATTATATGTCCCAGAAACCGCAGCTGTCTTTTTCTGATATTAAGTATCAGTTTCCTTTTCGTTTCCATCCTCTCCAAAACCTCATCGTTGCTCATTTGTTCGGTCCATGGTATCCTCAGCATCCTTCTGTAGAAACGCATTTCGGTTGCTTTCCTCCATCTTTGATGTGACTGTCCAGCATTTGCTGCCATATTGAAAGACAGACATCACGTATCAGTCGAGTACTGTATTCTTTGTTTCCAGTGAAACATTCCTGTCTCTCAGTACTCTACTCAGGTTTTGGAATACATCCTTGGCCATGTCAATTCGCCTTTGGATCTCAGTGTCATACATTCCGTCCTCTGTTAGAACATTTCCCAGGTATTCAAATTTCTGTCAGTTAGTCATTCAGTTAAGTGCCATACGTGATCATGTTGATCATGTCTCAAAAGATACTTGACTGACTGGGCATTAAATTTTCTTTAAGTAGTACTTTTTGCGGTAGACTGGTTGCCAACAATGGCTATAGAACCCAATCTGTCATGCTATTTAACCTATAACACTAGGAAGAAGAGATGGATTAATAATTTCCTCAAGGATATTTGCGTGTAAACACCATTGAGATTGCAAGAGACCTGCTTGATTTTACCCTGTGAAATCCAAACGTATGTCTACAGTTTTGATTATCGTACATCTAATTTTTTTACCTCATCATTTGTTTAAGCCCAACCTACGTCTCCATTTTAGACTCTCGAGTCTTGTGTAAACCAAACATACGTCATTTTATTTTGTTTTTTTTTAAATCGTTTATCGTCCGAATCCTGATGAATAGAGCGAGAAGCAGAATCAGGCCAGAGATAGGACAAGAACAGTGCGGTTTCGTCAAAGACACCGGAATAAGGAATGCCATATTTTTTATTAGGATGCTCTCTGAAAGGGCAATACAAGTGAAAAAGGACTTATACCTGTGCTTTATTGATTATGCGAAGGCGTTTGACAAAATATGCCACAAAGAACTGATGGAGATGCTCGGCAGCCGGACATATTTGGGAAAGACTTGAGAGTAATAAAGAATCTTTACTGGCAGCAAACCGCTTGCATACGGACAGGTAATGAATTGAGTAGATATACAAAGATAGAAAGGGGCGTAAGACAAGGATGTGTCTTTTCACTGGATCTGTTCAACTTGTACAGCGAGAATATTTTGAGGACCCTAGAAGTTATGCCTGGATTCGTAATCGGAGGCCACAATTTAAACAACTTAAGGTACGCAGATGATACAGTGCTGATAGCAGACACATAAAGGAAACTACAAGACCTCTTACAGAAGGTAGCAGAAGAAAGTAACAAAAAAAAAAGGACTAGAAATAAACTGCACAAAAACTGAATGCATGGTCATAAGTAAAAAGGGCAGCCCAAAATGCCAAATACAGGTCGGGGATACCAGAATCAAGCAGGTACTAAAATTTAAATACCTGGGAAACGTTATAACAGAAGACGGAAAGTGCGACACAGAGATCCGAAGGCGAATTGGCATGGCGAAGGAAGCATTCCAGAAGTTGAGTAAGGTATTAAGAAACAGGACAATTTCGCTAGAAACTAGGAAGATAGTACTGGATTGCTACGTGCTGTCCGTCCTTCAATATGGCAGTGAATGCTGGACAATATCATCAAAGATGAAGGAAAAACTTGAAGTAACTGAAATGTGATTCTACAGAAGGATGCTGCGAATCTCATGGATCGAGCATGTGAGCAATGATGAGGTCTTGGAAATGATGGAAACAAAAAGAAATTAATACTGAGCACCAGGAAGAGACAGCTGAAGTTCCTGGGACACGCATTGAGGAAGGAGGGCTTGGAGAATCTGATACTAACAGGTCAGATAGAGGGGAAAAGAGACAGGGAAAATCAGCGGATAACATATTTGAAGGACCTAATCAGGTGGATGACCGAACAAGGTTTGCACGGTGTAACAGGAGAAGGCGTGCTCAGAGCCACCAGTGACAGGGAAACGTGGAAAGCCATGATACCGTCTACGTCCTGAAGGGATAGGGCACATAAAAGTAGAAGAAGAACTCCAGGCAAGGCAGAACTGGTGTGTAGAAGGTTACGTTGAAAGAAAAAAACAAAAACAAACAAAAAAAAAAATAAAAAAACAAGTTACAGAAGATGTCGAAGAAAGGATAAGAGAGAGATGGGAATCAAGCCAACAGAAGATAACAACTGACGTTGCATTTAAAATTTTGGAGGCTGTATCAGGGAATTAAGCAAACAGAAGGGAGTTCCACAAACGGGAATTGCGAGAAAATAAATTATTCGATTAGAAGTGGCGGTTGCGTTTAACTATTTCAACAGTAAATGTGTGGGACCTAGGTGCCAATCTAGTAGAACGTGTAAATTCATGTGGTCAGGGCAACAGGAAAAAAGCTCACCAGAGCAGTTGTCATGGAAACATTTGTATAAAAGACAGAGGAATGCTACATCATGTCACTGAGGAAGTTACTGAAAGTCGCTGACTGTCAGGATCGATTACATTGCTTATCTGGTGAAATGTAAGATCTCCCGACCAGAATACAACAGTATTCAATATTTTTAACTCTGGAGTCTTGTGTAAACCAAACCTATGTCTACGTTTTTTTTAATTCTCGTCTAAATCAAACGAAATTTCCTTTTTTACACTCGACCCTCGTACAAACCAAACCTACATGAACATCTCTGTCTCTCGGTCTTTGTGCAATCAAAAACCTATGTATCCCATGTTTTACTCTTATACAGACCAAACCGATAACTATTCATTTTTTCTGAAACGACAAAGTTTGCTATTAAATATTTTGACCATCTTACATTTCAGCAAGTAAAGCTACGCATTAATGCTCTGTCTTCCAGAAAGCTGTATTGGATAACACCAATTGCGGACATCTAGACAGTCACCATAATCTTTTGCTGATGCAATGCCACTTTAGTAAATGTTTGGGTGACTCGTTACGATTAGGCCAAGAAAGAGATCATTGGTGTTACGAAGAAAAATCATCGAGTACACTTTAAAAGGCCCAAATTTTCATTGAGATCATGAGGAACCCATTTATCGAGGTTTTTAACCTTGCCAACACTCTACAAATGGCGGGAGACTGTTGCCGTGCCGACACCAAGCGTCTGATACATTTCTCTGCTCCTTTAACGTGGGTTTTGCTAAACAACTGCTTGAGTTTTGATCAATCATTTTTTTCTTTTGTTACATTTAACACGTAACAGTAGAAATTCTGTACTATTGACGAGAGTCTTGAAGATGAAGAAGGTAGAGGACGGTCATGAAGTCTACCTTCTTCATCTTCAAGACTCTCGTCACCAGTATAGAATTTCTACTGTTACGTGTTAAATGTAACAAAAGAAAAAAATGATTGATCAAAACTCAGAGATAAATCCCAGACAAATATTTAATTTACAAAACACACCAAATAAAATATTTACAAATATACAATTTTGTTGCATTCCTAACAAGAAACATAGAGTTTACTACTGGCGAGTGTTACGAGGAGAGAGGGTGAAAGTAAGGTGACAAGTATCTTTACCCAGTTAAGTTGGCGAGGAAGTTAAATGCTATACTTTTTGGAAATCCCCAAATGAGTATATAAAGAATAATTTAAAGTATGGTCAATGAAAGAGTCCAAAATATGTATTTACCCATATAGTTCCATGAGGTTCTTTTTTAGGTTTTAGTTGGTCGGCAACTTTTCTTAGAGATTCTTTCGGCTGGATATAAATCCTTGAATCAAAACCGGAGTTGATAACATTAGTAAACTCTGATAACAACTGACTGTTCTCGGCCCCAAACCTATTTTTATAGGAGTTAACACCTAATTTGCATATTTCTAGAAACTTTCGAATTCTCTAGATTTTACTGGAACATTCTGGCATCTTCTAAGTGTTCTATTTCTAATTTCCTTATTTTTACGACTACTTCGTGAATTAAAACTTTTTCGGAATAACACTTAGGACTCAATAGAATCCCTTAATACAACTTTTTATACATTATTAATATTATTTTTATAAATAAATGCATCCTCATAATACTAGAAATACCTTCGTATGGTCCAATCACTTATAGACCCTTCTCCTCATGTTCTGTGATATTGGCAGAAGCTTAGGAGGCACTGTGCCCAAGTTTGGACTCATGCAAGAAAAAATAAACGAAGATCATATTTTGTCATGTTCATAATTAAGGTCTTCTGTACCTCAAGAATATTTCTATTTAAAAATAATTTAAGAATTATTAAAGTGCATACATTGCGTTGTGGTGCATTGGATATCGTCTCGGAACGAGAAGTCGGGGAGCCGAGTTCGAATTCCAGCCGAATTCATTGCATTCACTTACGCGCAAATACCCTTGGGAAAGGTATTAATCCGTCTCTTCCTTCTAGTTATGGGTTAAATAACAGGACAGATTGGGTTCTATAGCCTTGGTCGGCAACCAGTCTACCGCAGAAAGCAATGGCAACCTACTGCAGGATAATCTTCTGCCCAGTCAGTCATGTCTCTTTCGAGACATGATTGCCCAAGCGTGTTTCACTTATGGCATTTAACTGACTGACTGACTGAATATAATAGTTGGAATCATAATTACTTCTAATGGGCATAAAGTCGGGGATCAGTTTTCTATTGTTCTAAAGTAATAAACTGATCACCCATTAATTACTACTTAATATAATAAATCTCTTGCCCCATCTAGGTATGAGACAAATAACAGGACAGATTGGGTTCTATAGCCTTGGTCGGCAACCAGTCTACCGCAGAAAGCAATGGCAACCTACTGCGGGATAATCTTCTGCCCAGTCAGTCATGTCTCTTTCGAGACATGATCGCTCAAGCGTGTATCACGTATGGCACTTAACTGATTGACTGACCCAAATTCATCGAATACATACCGTGAATACTCTGATACTTCAGAAAATACGAGAACTATTTTTCTGGAATACTATCATGATGGCTGCTTCTGTTTCTCTTCTTATTGTTGCTAAAATAATTTTAAATGAAACTCTTTTCAATTTCTAAAATGTATCTTTTATTTTTCCCCTTTGTGTGTGATGATGCTATCGTGATAGATGCTTCTGTTTCTCTTTTTATTGTAACTGAACCTTCTTTAGAATAAGAATATTAAATGCTTCTATGATTTAATTTTCTTTTTTAGGAACAGATATCAACAAAGCTATGCTGCAGAGTCTGAGAAAATTTAATGAAAGAACTGATTCAGTTAATATATTGTTTTTCTTGACCGACGGTGACCCAACTGTCGGCGTCACTAACAAAGAAGATATCAGACGTAATATAAAAGATGCAAATACAAAAAACGTTTTGATATTCACACTTGGTTTTGGAGATGATTGCGATCTTGAGTTTCTAAAAAATATAGCCTCAGAAAATGGCGGTTTCAGTAGAAAAATTTACGCTGCAGCTGACAGTACCGACCAAATTGCAAACTTGTTTGAGAGTATCTCAGAACTTCTGCTAAAAAATGTCGTGATAAATTATTTAAATTCTACAGTAGACACTAGATACATGACAACGACAACATTCACTACTGTCTTCAGCGGTTCTGAGATTGCAATTGCAGGACGATTTAAAAATGCTCTTCAAAGTACGAGAAATATAGGGTTGCAAATATCGGGGGAAAGTCCAAGCGGACTATGGATAAAATCGCAGAAAATAAAAGTCTTCTGTGATCTAGATTTTTTTATAGATACAAATCCTAGATTTCCAAATCTGACTCGGTTTGAAATGCTGCCAAACATAACAAGAAAGACTTGGGCGTACGTGACACTTGAACAAATGATTAAAAAGAATGCATCACGTGATGAAATCATTACACTAGCAATCGAGGTGAGTAGATCCTCTTTTTTTTTTTATCTGTGGTAGTTAATTAAAATATGAAAAAATGAATAATAAAAAAAACAATAGAATAGAAAAAGCCGTATTCAGCCGAAACGTTTTAAAAGATTTTATCAAGACAAGTCCCACAGGAAAGAAAACACGTCGTCTGTATACAGATTACATGTTCCCATTTTTCATTCATTTTATCTTTTTTAAAGCTACCTATCATCTGAGAACATTTAAGCATATAAGTAAATGTTCTTAAAAATGTTGGATACCCAGAATGAACTTATTTTTAAAATGGTTGAAGAAAATAATTTTTATCATGATTTAATTAATTATCATTTAATTAATTATCATTTAATTAATTATCATTTAATTAATTTCGCCAGTCAACTTTTTGACACATAAATGAAAGTGTCATAATAATGCTGCCAATTACTGGCTCTTCTTTTTCTTATAGTTAAATTTTTTTCTTGTTTATGTCCAGTTTACCTGATGTGATTTTGACTTTTTAAAATTACAGTCCATCTGAAAACATTTACGTACATAAGGAAATGTTATAAGGTTCATAAACGCTAATAATTACTGGCTCTTCTTCTTTTCTTTCGCTTCTTCTTCTTCTTTTTCTTCTTTACTTCTTTTTCTTTTTCTTGTTTATGTTTAGTTTACCTCATGTTATTTTGTCTTTTTTAAAGTTACACATCATTTGAGAACATTTAAGCATATAAGTAAATGTTATTAGGTTCATAAACGCTAATAATTACTGACTCTTCTTCTTTTCTTTCGCTTCTTCTTCTTCTTCTTTTTTCTTTTTTTACTTCTTTTTTTTGTTGTTTATGTTTAGTTTACCTCATGTTATTTTGTCTTTTTTAAAGTTACATATCATCTGAAAACATTTACGCATATAAGTAAATGTTATAAGGTTTATAAACGCTAATAATTACTGACTCTTCTTTTCTTTTTCTGCTTCTTCTTCGTTTTTTCTTCTTTTACTTCTTTTTCTTCTTCTTGTTTATGTTTAGTTTATCTCATTTTATATTGTTCTTTTTAATGCTACCCATCATCTGAAAATTTTTAAGCATATAATTAAATTTTATTAGATTCATATAAAACTAAAAAGTACTGACTTCTGTAGAGGGGCTAAGAAGTCCCTTAAACAAATAATAAAAAGAATAATGCAGTACAAATAAAGTAAAATAAACTTTTGTTTATTTTCGTAAAAAAAGTAAAAGAATTCCTTTTTTGTCCGCAATGCTGTAAAAATAGGGAGAAAGAAAGGAACTGGGTATGTGAGAGGGAAAGGTAGGACGATGTGTAGCAGACGAGATGAGAGAAAGAGAGGGTGAAAGAATGTTCACTGATATGTGATACTGCCTGGTGTGTGAACTGCTGTATTTTCTCTGTGTGTGCTCCGTGAGCTGTCCATGTGCCCTTTTGGCCTCAGCTAGACGTTGTTCCCTCTGGTCTGTTGAATGTTTCTACCTTCCTTTTATCTGAATAGTGAGGCTCCGTGGAGAGTAAGAAATGTGTTTCTTATTTCGAGCCCTGATTGGTCAAATAATCATATTTTTGACCACGTGGTGTGCTTTCAACTACGTCCTAGCTTTTGGGTGCGCAGTCCCTTGTTTTTGACACTAGAGGGTATCGTAAGGATTGAAATCCTGCGCAATAGAATTTTTTTTGAGATACTCGGTGTGTGATTAATTATTATTGTGTGTGTGTGTGTGTGTGTGAAAAATAATATCAGAAACAGCACATTTCTCTTCTTCTTGTTTTTCTTCTTATTTATGTTCAGTTAACCTCTTGTTATTGTGTCTTTTTTAATGTTACCCATCATCTGAAATCATTTTCGCATATAATTAAACGTTATAAGATTCATATAAAACGAAAAATTACTGGCTTCACTTCTTCTTTTTCTTCTTGTTTTTATGTTCAGTTAAGTTCTTGTTATTGTGTCTTTTTTAATGGTACCCATCATCTGAAAACATTTACGCATGTAATTAAATGTTATAAGTTTCATATAAAACTAGAAATTACTGGCATCTCTTCTATTTGTTTTTCTGCCCGTTTATGTTCAGTTAAGCTCTTGTTATTGTGTCTTTTTTAATGGTACCCATCATCTGAAAACATTTACTCATATAACTAAATGTTATAAGATTCATATAAAACTAAAAATTACTGATTTCTGTAGAAGGGCTAAAAGTCCCTTAAACAAATAATAAAAAGAAAAATGCAGTACAAATAAAGTAAAATAAACTATTGTTTATTTTCGTAAAAAAAAAATGAATTCCTTTTTTGTACAAAAATGAAATTGTCCGTTATGCTATAAAAATAGGGAGAAAGAAAGAGACTGGGAATGTGAGAGGGAAAGGTAGGACGATGTGTAGCAGGCGAGATGAGAGAAAGAGAGGGTGAAAGAATGTTCACTGATACGTGATACTGCCTGTTGTGTGAACTGCTGAATTTTCTCTGTGTGTGCGCTGTGAGCTGTCCATGTGCCCTTTTGGTGTTAGCTAGTCGTTGTTCCCTCTGGTCTGTTGAAAGTTTCTACCTTCCTTTTATCTGAATGGTGAGGCTCCGTGGAGATTAAGAAATGTCTTTCTTATTTCGAGCCCTGATTGGTCAAAAAATCATATTTTGAACACATGGTGTGCTTTCCACTACGTCCGAGCTTTTGGGTGGGCAGTCCCTAGATTTTGACCCTACAGGTTATGGTAAGGATTGAAATTCTGCGGAATAGAATATTGTTGAGATTCGCGGGGTGTGAATTAATTTTTATTGTGTGTGTGTGTGTGTGTGTGTGTGTGTGTGTGTGTGTGTGTATGGAAAATAAAATCAGAAACAGCACCCTTCTCTTTTTCTTGTTTTACTTCTTGTTTATGTTCAGGTAACCTCATGTTATTTCGTCTTTTTTAATGTTACCCATCATCTGAAAACTTTTACGCATATAACTAAATGTTATAAGATTCCTATAAAACTAAAAATTACTAGCTTCTCTTCTTTTTCTTTCTTGTTTATGTTCATTTAACCTCTTGCTATTGTGTCTTTTTTAACGTTATCCATCATCTGAAAATATTTACGCATGTAAGTAAATGTTATAAGAATCATATAAAAGTGCAAATTACTGGCTTCTCTTCTTCTTGTTTTTTTCTTGTTTATGTTCATTTAAGCTCTTGTTATTGTGTCTTTTTTAATGTTACCCATCATCTGAAAACATTTACGCATATAACTAAATGTTATAAGATTCATATATAAGTGCAAATTACTGGCTTCCGTTATTCTTTCTCACTTCTTGTTTATGTTCAGTTAACCACTTGTTATTGTGTTTTTTTAATGTTATCCATCATCTGAAAACATTTACGCACATAAGTTTTTTTTTCTTTTTTTTTTATCATCTCACCCCAAGCAAGGCATTCCACTGCCACTATTGCGCATGGGGCTACATAGGGGAAGGTAAAGAGAAGGAGTGGATAGACATAGGTAATGTCAGGAGAAAGGTGACAGATGAGTAAGGATAGCGAGGATGAGGGTCGGCCAGATGGGAAGAGTGCTTGATAGAATGGGAGCAGGTTAGTGTGTTAGGAGGTGTGTATTGACCTTACATTTAAACTCCTGGAGATTGTAGCGGTCGGGGAAGCAATCGTTTGGAAGAGAATTCCACAGTCGGGAAGTGCGAGGAAAGAAACTGTTGGAGTAGAAGTTACGGCTGCATTTTATCGGTTTCACTGTAAAAGGGTGGGATCTAGTTGCTAATCTAGTATCTCGTGCAAATTCGTATTTAGGGGGCACCAGTGATCTAAGTTCATCGGAGCAGAAGCCGTGAAAGTATTTATAGAAGAGACACAGGGAAGCCACGTCTCGCCGGTGGGAGAGAGACTGCAGGCGGTCTGCCAAGTCGGTATCTATCACATTACAGACCCTCCTCTGAACCTTATCGAGAAGCCCGAGGAGAACAGCAGGGGCACCCGACCAGATATGGCAGCAGTATTCAATGCACGGGCGGATGGCAGATTTGTAAATGTGCAGGATAGATTTAGACGGAAAAAACTTCCGGGCCCTACACAGAGAACCGACTTTCATAGCAGCGGATTTAGCAATGGATTCGATATAGTCATTCCATTTGAGGTCCGCTGAAAGTGTGAGACCAAGGAGGCGTAGTGTTTTACTCTCTGGGAGGCAAGCCTGGTCCATGCTAATGGGAGGTAGGTGAGATTGTCGATGATGGTTAATTGACAGTAGCTTCGTTTTAGAAGCATTAAAATTTACTAGCCATTTCTTACCCCAGTCCAATATGGATTGGAGGTCTTTTTCAATCTCGGCTGCGAGTTTAGCTTTGACGCCTACACCAGATTTTTGTTGGAGGCGAGAGTAAACTGTGGTGTCATCGGCGTACAAACCTATTTGGGTTCTTATGGAATCAGGGAGATCATTAATATATATCAGGAAGAGTGTAGGACCTAAGATGGAGCCTTGGGGGACACCTGCGTTTGTATGGTAGTTCTGAGAGGCATGTCCGCTTAATACCACTTTCATTGTGCGGTTAGAGAGGAATGACTGGATTAGTTCAAACAAATGTCCAGTTATACCATAGCTCCGCAGTTTACATAGAAGGCCAGCATGCCAAACTCTGTCGAACGCCTTAGATATATCCAATGCAATGGTTCGAGCTTCGCCATTCCTGTCGAGTGCCTGGTATATGTACTCGGTGATGGTCGTTAGCATATCAGCAGTAGACCTGGTGAAGCGGAAACCATATTGCTTGTCCGAGAGGAGCCTGTGTGCTGTGAGATGCTGAACCACCTCGGCGTTGATAATGGCTTCGAACACTTTGCCAAAGATCGGAAGAAGGCTGATAGGGCGGTAATTTGCAGGGTCAGAGGGTTCTCCAGTGTTTTTAAATATAGGAACTATAGAGGAAGCTTTCCAACAGGCAGGAAAGCAGGAAGAAGATAGGCAGAGGTTGTAGAGCTTAGAAAGGATAGAGGAGAGTTCAGGGGCACATTTCTTTAAGACTATGGTTGGGATTCCGTCACCACCGCTCGCTTTGTGAGGGTCAAGTTTTAAGATTATCTTAGAGACAAGCGAAGGTGTAATGTGGACATCATTCAGTTGTGCCTCGGTTCTAGGTGAGAAGTCGGGTGTAAAAACCTCCAGATGAGTCCAGACTCGAATTGTTCGAGAATCTGCGGGCAAAACATTCAGCCTTATCTGCTGGGGAGGTGAGGACCTCAAATTTGTTGATTAGCGGGGGTATTGTGGACTTGCTCTTGTTAAGTACTCTTTTACAGAGTCGCCAGTAGTCTTTAGAGCCGAATTTAGAGCATGCTATGCGTTGCTTCATTCTGGCAGCAAACAACATCTTAGCTTCGTTAAGTATCCTTTTACACTTATTACGAGTTGAAGTGAAAAGGCGCCTGTTTTGTTCCGACGCATAGTTACGATAGAGTCGGAAGAAATGATTCCGGTGGGCAATGGCAGCCGAGCAAGCGGGTGAGAACCATGGAGACGAATGAGATTTAAGCTGGAATTTCCTAGCAGGGATGAAGGCATCGATGCCAGCCTTAACCCAGGAGGAGACCTCGGATGCACATTCTTCGATGGGAAGACTAAAGACGTTGTTTCAAGGGATGTCACAGAGGAAGTCTCGGAACGAATCCCAGTCTGCTCTTTGATAGCAGTAGGATATTTCATGGGTCGGGTGAAATATTGACGGACACTACAGTGTGGTCAGAGTTTCCAAGTGGGCAGAGTTGTCTGGTAGTGCAAGAGTCTGGGATGGAAGTGAAGCAGAGGTCTAGAAGTGAGTCCCTTCCGTTAGGGTTGTCGGAGAAACGCGTGGGGAAGTCCACTACTTGCGTAAGGGATTGGGTGATTGAAAAGTTCATGGTGTGGACACCAGCAGCGTCAGTGACAGCGTTCTTCAGCCACTTGGTGTGGTGGGCGTTAAAGTCACCAAACACGAATACATGGGCAGAGGGATGGGTAGAAATGGCTTTGTCAATATTGTCAGAAATGATGTCAAGTAACGAACAGTCAGGGGAGGAAGGAGAGCGGTAGAGAAAGAAGAGATAGCTAATCGAGCTGAGAAGTGAGAGGCGGAAGCACATGAAAGAATGATCTGGGGATTCAAAAGATGACACCCTAGCTAAAGGAAGGTGTTCGCTGACATAGACACCAAGCCCATGCATATGAACATTGGAGTCCTTCCTGAAGAGGGGAAGGTAGCCAAGAACGCAGAACTCGGATGAGGGGATAAAAGGGTTAAGATTAGTTTCACATAGGGCTAATATATCAGGTGAGTTATTATGGAGGAAAGAATCTACGCTGGGGAAGTTGGTGCGGATGCCGCGTATGTTAGTGAAAGAGATGCAGACAGGTTTGGGCGTTTTCAAATGAGCTGGTTTAGTTTTGTTATTATGTTTGCTTTTTTCCATAGTAATTCAGTTAAGGAGTGGTCTTAGAATAGAATCAGTCGGTCAATCATTTGCAACTTGTGAAGGATGGAAACTGGCGCGGCCTACAACATAATGTGGCCTCGGGGTTGCCCACCGAACGTTCATGCAGGGACGCCCGTCCATGCGCGATATGGCACTTCAAGAACCCCGGTATTATTCAACTGTTGATCAGAGCAGCCTCTCAAGACGCTACGCAAGAGTTCGGGCTCCTAATTACCAGTCGGAAGCAGCAACCAGGAAACTGCTAACCCGGTACCCTCAGAATGTAAAGACGTTGCCACCATACTACGTAACTGCAAAGAGCTTCCAGCTGAACTAACACCAAGACCAGAGAAAGGGGACGAACCGGGAACCCCTTCCTAAACAAGAAACAAGGTGATCACCTCTAAACTCATTCAAAAGAAGGGGGTGGAGTGTGAGACCGGGCGATAGTAGAAACTATCTACTCCAATTAAAAAAAAAGAAAAAAAAAGAAACAAAGAAAAAGTGACTGAGGTTTACAAAGTTTTAACTTAGTAAAAGTCAAAAATACCCTTGAATAGCAAAATTATTTACACAAATTAAGTGACGAAAAAAAAAAAAATCAAAGACGACCAAAAGACGAAAAAAAAAAAAAAAAAAAAATAATTTCCAAGAAATTTCACAAAAACAGACTGAATAATGGACTGAATCCCGGTTGACTTACCACAAGCAGCTAACACTGTAAAGTTGATTTAATTCAATTTCTGAAGACAAAAATAGAAATTAAACCGTTTTTTACAGAATATAGTCGAGTTATGTTGCTTGCGTTCGCTTGCCAAACCGTTAAGAATTCAATCTCTCGAAGACAGAAATTTAAATCTTCTACAAGACAAAACTAATGGAAATAATTGAACCGTGATGCTATTTAACATTAGTCAAAAATACCCTTGAATAGCAAAATTATTTACACAAATTAAGTGACGAAAAAAAACAAAAAAAACAAAGACGACCAAAAGACGAAAAAAAAAAAAATAATTTCCAAGAAATTTCACAAAAACAGACTGAATAATGGACTGAATCCCGGTTGACTTACCACAAGCAGCTAACACTGAAAAGTTGATTTAATTCAATTTCTGAAGACAAAAATAGAAATTAAATTAAGTAAATGTTATAAGATTCATACAAAACTACAAATTACTGGCTTCTCTTCTTTTACTTTTTCTTGTTCATGTTCAGTTAACCTCTTGTTATTGTGTCTTTTTTAATGTTACCCATCATCTGAAATCATTTTCGCATATAATTAAACGTTATAAGATTCATATAAAACGAAAAATTACTGGCTTCACTTCTTCTTTTTCTTCTTGTTTATGTTCAGTTAAGTTCTTGTTATTGTGTCTTTTTTAATGGTACCCATCATCTGAAAACATTTACGCATGTAATTAAATGTTATAAGTTTCATATAAAACTAGAAATTACTGGCATCTCTTCTATTTGTTTTTCTGCCCGTTTATGTTCAGTTAAGCTCTTGTTATTGTGTCTTTTTTAATGGTACCCATCATCTGAAAACATTTACTCATATAACTAAATGTTATAAGATTCATATAAAACTAAAATTACTGGCTTTTCTTCTTCTTGTTTTTCTACTTGTTTATGTTAAGTCAACCTCTTGTTATTGTGTCTTTTTTAATGTTACTCTTCATCTCCAAACATTTACGCATGTAAGTAAATGTTATATGATTCATATAAAGCTAGAAATTACTGTCTTCTCTTCTTCTTTTTTCTTCTTGTCTATGTTCAGTTAAGCTCTTGTTATTGTGTCTTTTTTAATGTTACCCATCATCTGAAAACATTTACGCATATAACTAAATGTTATTAGATTCCTATAAAACTAAAAATTACTGACTTCTCTTCAACTTGTTTTTCTTCTTGTTTATGTTCAGTTAACCTCTTGTTATTGTGTCTTTTTTAAAATTACACCTCTTCTGAAAACATTTGCGCATGTGAGCAAATGTTATAAGATTCATATAAAGGTAGTAATTACTGGCTTCTCCGCTTCTGCTTCTTTTTCTTCTTCTTTATCTTCAATTTACCTATTGTTTTATTCATTTTTTTATAGTTACACATCTTCAAATATATACGCATATAAGCAAATGTTATACAGTTCATATAACGCTAATAATTTCTGGCTTCTCTTTTCTTCTTTTTTTTCTTCTTTTTTATGTTCAGTTTACTTGTTGTTATTTTATCTTTTTTAAAATTACACATCATCTGAGTATATTTATGCATATTGGTAAATGTTATAAGATTCATATAAAAATAAAGATTACTGGCTTCTCTTCTTCATTTTTTCTTTCTATTCTTTTTGTTTGTGTTCGGTTTACCTCTTGTTGCATTTCTTTTAAAGTTACACATTATCTGAGAACATTTACGGATATAAGTAAATGTTATAAGATTCCTATAACGCTAATCATGGTTGACTCCTCCTCTTCTTTTTCTCCTTTTTTTATTTTCATTTTTTTTTGTCTTTTTTAAATTTACACCTCATGTGAGAATATTTACGCATATAAATATATGCTTTAAGGTTCATTTACCGCTAATAAATTTTAACTCTTCTTCTTCTTATTTACGTTCCATGTCATTTCTGGATTTTGGCCACAATATATTTCCACTTGCCCCTCTTCTTTGACGCTCTTAACTTGTTTCTTCTTGGTTAATAATGCAAGTGCTATACGTGATACACGCTTGGGCGATCATGTCTCGAAAGAGACATGACTGACTGGGCAGAAGATTATACCGCAGTAGGTTGCCATTGCTTTCTGCGGTAGACTGGTTGCCGACCAAGGCTATAGAACCCAATCTGTCCTGTTATTTAACCCATAACTGGAAGGAATAGGCGGATTATTACCTTTCCCAAGGGTATTTGCGCGAAAATGAATGCAATGAATTCAACTGGAATTCGAACTCGGATCCCCGATTTCTTGTTCCGAGCCGATATCCAATGCTCCACAACGCACATCCTTCTTCTTGGTATATGTCCTAAACACTGTTCCGCCGTTCACTTGCTGAAGCCCATCAGATTTGCTTCATTACTCTGTCTCTCTTTCTTTCTATCCGTCTTGTGATTATTAGATTCTTCGAGCCCTCTCTCCTCTTTACCTGTCCGAGAAAGCTGTCTCTTCCTAACGTCAAATATGTTACCTTTTTTGTTTGCCTCCTCTGCAAAACCTAATCGTTGCTCACATGTTCGGTCCATGGTCTTTTCAGTATGCTTCTGTAGATCCATATTTTGGCTTCTTTAAGTCTTACTTTCATTTCTGAAGTGAATGTTCAGTTTTCACTGCCACCAAGGCTATGGAGTAACATGAAGAAAATTCTCGTTTTGAAATACTGGGATCGAATCAACTGATTAAACACCTTTTGCTTTGGAATTGTGGGATTGAGTAGATGATAAATTCTGCGATCATGTAAGCTGATTTAAAAACAAAAGTTTCGGTTTGGAATTCTGATATTAAGTCAGCTGATTAAAGAAGAAAATGTATCGTTTTAGAATTGTGGGATCAAAGTACCTAATTAAAAGTTGAAGAGACTCGATTTGGAATTCTGGAATCGAATTAGCTGATTAAAAGAGAAAGAATTGCCTCTTGGAATTCTGGGATCGACTTAAAAGAAAAAGGATTGCCTCTGGGAATTCTGGGACCGACTTATCTGATAAAAAGAGAAAGAATTGTCCCCTGGATTCTGGAATCGAATTAGCTAATTAACAAAAAAGAACTGCCTCTTGGAACACTGGGATCGACTTAGTTGATTAAAAGAGAAAGAATTACCCCTTGGAATTCTTGGATCGACTTATCTGATTAAAAGAGAAAGCATATCCTCTGAAAATAATGGAATCCACATAACTGATTAAAAGAGAAAGAATTGCCTCTTGGAATTCTAGAATCGACCTAGTTGATTAAAAATTCAAGAATTGCCTCTTGGAATTCTGGAATCGAATTAGCTGATTAAAAGTAAAAAGAATTGCCTCTAATAATTCTGGGATCGACTTAGGTAATTAAAAGAGAAAGAATTGTCCCTGGGAATTCTGGGATCGACTTTACTTGATTAAAAGAGAAAGAATTGCCTCTTGGAATTCTGGAAGCAAATTAGCAGATTAAAAGAGAAAGAATTGCCTCTATTAAATATTGGGATCGACTTATCTGATTAACAGTGGAAGAATTGCCTCTGGGAATACTGGAGTCGAATTAGCTGATTAAAAGAGAAAGAATTTCCTTTGGGAATTCTGGGATTGACTTAGCTGATTAAAAGAGAAAGAATTGCGTCTGGAAATTCTGGAATCGAATTAACTGATTAAAAGAGAAATAATTGCCTCTTGGAATTCTGGAATCGACTTAGGTAATTAAAAGAGAAAGACTTGTCTCTGGGCATTCTGGGTTCGACTTTACTTGATTAACAGAGAAAGAATTGCCTCTTAGATTCTTGAATCGAATTAGCTGATTAAAATAAAAAGAATTGCGTCTTGGAACTCTGAGATCAACTTAGTTGATTAAAAGAGAAAGAATTGCCTCTTGGAATCCTGGGATCGACTTATCTGATTAAAAGAAAAAGAATTGACTCTGAAGATAATGGAATCCACTTAACTGATTAAAAGAGAAAGAATTACCTCTTGGAATTCTGGAATCGACTTATCTGATTAAAAGAGAAAGAATTGCCTCTGAAAATAAAGGAATCCACTTCACTGATTAAAAGAGAAAGGATTGCCTCTTGGAATTCTGGAATCGACTTAGGTGATTAAAAGAGAAAGAATTGCCTCTTGGAATTCTGGAATCGAATTAGCTGATTAAAAGAGAAAGAATTGCCTTTAGTAATTCTGGGATCGAGTTATATGATTAAAAAAGAAGGAATTGCCTCTTGGAATTCTGGAATCGATTTAGCTGATGAAAAGAGAAAGAATTGCCTCTGAGAATTCTTGAATCGACTTAGTTGATTAAAAAATAAAGAATTGTCTCTTGGAATTCTGGAATCGACTTAGGTGATTAAAAGAGAAAGAACTGTCTCTTGGAATTCTGAATTCGACTTAGCTGATTAAAAGAGAATTCTAGAATTGTGTGAATTGATTAAAAGAGGAAATGTCTCATTTTGGAATTCTCTTTTTCAATTAAAAAAGATTCGTCCGTTTTTGAATTCTCTGATCAAGGGTGCTGATTAGTAGAGAATGAATCTCGTTTAAAAATTATGGATATTAAAGGAATTATAATTAAAAAAATTGCCTTGTTTTGCATTTCTAGAATCGAGTCATCTGATTAAAAAAAGGAGGGCCTCGTTTTGGTTTTCTGGTATCGTGTCAGCTGATTAATATCTTTTCCGTTCTTTTTTTCTTTGGCTGGATGGGAAAATTGATTAATTTGTTTTATTGTTGTACCTTCCAAAGTATTCCCGATAGCATACGTTTTAGAGTTATTCCTCTTATTACACTTTGATAGTGGAAGTGAGAGGCCTCTGCCTTTCTTTTGTAGCGACATCAGTTGGCAACTGATATCTTGCTAAGACCCCATCAGCATCGTCTTGATCAGTCAGTTAAATGCTATACGTGGTACGAGAGACATGACTGACCGGGCAGAATATTTCCCCATTGTAGGTTGCTATTACATTCTGGGGTAGACTGGTAGCCAACCAAGGCTCTAGAACCAAATTTGTTCTGCTATTTAACCCAGACCTGGATAGAGAAAAGACCGATTAATACCTTTCCCAAATTATGTGTGCATAAGTGAATGCAACGAATTCAACTGGAATTCGAACTCGTTGTATTAGCAAAGCAAGTCAGCTGAGTGAAACTTGACAATGAATTCTTTTTTTCAGACGGAAGCTGACAGGACAAAGAAAGATGGCACACGCCGCTTAGACCGTTTGCCTCTCACCTTGCTTCTCCCTAATTTACTTCGGTGGTCTCTTAAGAGCCGGCTCTTACGAGATTAAAATATTTCGC
>JBBBDQ010002362.1:72500-197500 GCA_037127315.1 Ascarosepion bandense
TATATATATATATATATATATATATATATATCTATCCAGCTGGCTGGATAGTTAGATAGATAGATAGATAGATAGATAGATAGATAGATAGATATCTAGATAGAAATGAACAAGAACGTATAGATAGATAGACGTATAGGTAGATCGATATATGATAGATAGATAGACAGATAGTTAGGTAGACATGAACAAGCATATATATATATATATATATATATATATAGATAGATAGATAGATAGATACATAAATATGTAGATAGATATGAACAAGCCAGGAAAGATAGATAGATAGATAGATAGATAGATAGATATGAACAATCAAGGACAGTTAGATATATAAATACATTTATCTATATATATATATATATATATATATATATATATATATATATATATATTTATATATATAGATACATTGATAGATCGATCGATCGATAGATAGATAGATAGATAGATAGATAGATTGATATGAACAAGCAAGGATAGATAGATAGACATGAACAAACACGAACTGATAGATAGATAGATAGATAGATAGATAGATAGATAGATAGATAGATAGATAGATAGATAGATATGGACAAGCCCGTATAGATAGATAGGTAGCAGACTGACATAGATAAATAGATTTTGGATTTGGATAATTATTTCGGCTATATTTTTACACATTTTAATCAGCAGTGACGTTGCTTCTTTGAAGACACACTTGCACACATTACGCACAATGACAAAGAGACGTCAGATCTCTTGCTCTGATGGAGCAGGAAGACATTATTTCTTAGGGTTCTGGGAGCTGTGTAAGCACATGCCAATTTAAGTGAGGATCATTATTTCACAATTTCTTTCCTTTCTTGAACGAAATCTTCAAAACTGTCTTTTACTCAGGAGGTCTCCACAGTGTCATACTTCTGAACATTATGATTTACAATGTAATTCCAAGGATACTCGTGAAAGCAATCAAGAAACCATTTCCAATAAATTCCTGTAATAAGAATTTAGTGATTGGTTGCCGAGCGGAAAGAGATATATACAGATGTGCAATCCTGTTAAAAATTGAAAAAGAAAAATGCAGTAGACTTATGTCAGTCAGTTAAATGCCATACGTCATACACGCTTTGGGCGATCATGTCTTGAAAGAGACATGACTGACTGGGCAGAAGATTATCCCGCAGTAGGTTGCCATTGCTTTCTGAGGTAGACTAGTTGCCATCCAATGCTATAGAACCGAATCTGTCCTATTATTTAACCCATAAATGGAGGGAAGAGACGAATTAATACCTTCCCCAATAGCATTTAACATTGGAAACTTCAGATTGAGAGAAAGAGGAAAGCATTGTAAAACATACTTGAGGAGCTTGAGTAAATGGATTGTAGAATAGGTTTTGGGAGAAATAGTAATGAGACAAAACAAGCTACAAGAGACAGGAAGATTTAGAGGGTTATGATCGCATACGTCTTGAAGGAACACGGTACATAAAAAAGAGGGTTTCGGCGAATATACATCCTCTAAAACGCTAGATTCAAAATGATCTAAGAATTTGCATGCCATTTCCAAATTATGGTCAAGCACACTGCGATAGGGAACTAATGCATTTTATGTGTTGTTTTGGAAAATATCCCTTTGTGCTCATATAAACTTTATTTGAATTCCTTGAGGTTTCGCCAGTGTATTCCTTTGGGCACTTATTACAGGTAATTATGTAAATTCTTCCATTATCAAGTTTTAACTTCATTTTATTTTCTTGTATTAAGACATTTATTGTTTTAGACGTAGTTGAAATAAATTTTATGTTTAAATAAATTGAATTCAGTGTTTCTATCTTTCTCTCTTTAGGAATGACTCTAGTGTCCACAGACATCACGTTGGTGTTGTGGATTTATTATTGATTGTGCATTGAATAAAAAAGAATAAATTAAGAATGGCCCGTGTTACAATAATAAAACCAATTTTTATTTCTTGTTACTTTGTACGTATATAATGATAATGACAATAGAATGTTATTTAAATGTGCTTCTGTTCCTTCTTTTTCTATAAATGATCATCTGCATATCGGATATTGTATATAATAGCTTTTCTTTTACTTTTGAATTCGTCATTTTTATGTTCCTTTTGCCTGTGTGTTATGTTTCAATTTGGAATCAAATGATTTTTAGATTGCATTGTACAATTGTTTTATAGGTCTTGCGCGTTTTTGTGCTTCAGACAGTTCATTAACTTCGTCTTCATAAGTGTCATAGGTAACTTCTTTCGAATACACGTCATCTGGATCTGATTCGCTGTCTCTGTCCGAAAAGCATGTGTACCTTTCTTTTATAATTTCTAGCACCCCGACACGTTTTTGAATGTTTTAGACGGGAAAAATAGTTATTGATGAATTGCGGATTTCTTGTTTCCTTTCACCATTCATGATCTTTATTGACCAACATTTCGCATAAGATTGTTTGGGTGATTCGTCTGGCTTGCTTCCATCTGGAAATAGAGTATTGTGTCAAAAGGACATAGAGAGGAAAAGAGTGTATGTGCGAAAAAGAAGAAGAAGAAGAAGAAGAAGAAGAAGAGAGAGAGAGAGAGAGAGAGATAGTAAAAGATTCTGTCCTTATTAAGAAATAAAGGTTATATTCAAAACGTCATTTCTCATCTAATCCCACTACAGTGTCAGTGCGTATATATTGAAATTGGTTTTATGCATCATTTTCCAATCTTTCATACTTTATTTTCAGACGAGGGAACACCGATAACAAGCACCCGACCAAGCATCCTAACAAGCACCCGACAAAGCATCCTAACAAGCATCCGACCAACACGTAAGTAAATTAAATATTTATATGCATTCTACGTGTAGCTTGCTGCCTTGAATTAATAAAATGTAAATAAATTTGTTTGTGTGTGTATAAAAACCGGAAGTAAGAGCAGAGAGGAAAAAAGAAAGAAAGAAAGAAAGAAAGAGATCATTGCTACCGGAACATGTTAGATGGGCGTGTCAATTATTTGAACATGATCCTTAATCTAAATAAAAATTCCTACAAACATTACCTTCAAGAAAATTATACACCAGCTATTTTAAAGTTGATTCTAACCACCCTGATACCATTATAAAATAAATACCTAACACTGTTAATACAAGAATTAACCGGATGACAAAAAAAGAAACTTCAGTTTTAAATTTTAGTAATTTAAAGGGGTTAATGATTTTCTTATGGATCTTAGGAGTCAAAGTCCCATTGCTATTAAGAATAAACATCAATCCATCATTACATTATAAGCCAATTTGTGTGGAGTCTCCAGTCCTACTTAAAGTATCTAAGATATAAATAAATATTTCATTGCTGTCATCCACACGCCGGATCTAACATGTTCCGGTAGCAATGATCTCTTTCTTTCTTTCTTTCTTTCTTTCTTTCTTTCTTTCTTTCTTTCTTTCTTCTCTGCTCTTACTTCTGGTTTTTATACACACACAAACAAATAAATTTATAAAAATTTCATTACTTCAAGAAAATTGTGTCTAATTGTCTGATAAAATTTTACACTATATAACCCATGACGGATTTGGTTCTAACGATTACTGACGTTTTTTTTTAATTTTTTTTTTTATAAGCGTTTCACCCCGAGCAAGGCATGTCACTGCCACTACTGCGCAGGGGGCTACGTAGAGTGGAGAAAGGCTGATTAAGTATAGGAAATATCAGAGGGTGGGTGATAGGCGGGTAAGGATACTGAGAATGAGGGTTGGGTAGATGAGAGTGTTCTGAGAATAGTTGGGAGTTAGTGTGATAGGAGGTGTCTATTGACCCTACATTTAAACACCTGGAGATTGTAGCTGTCGGGAAAGCAGACTTGTGGAAGGGAGTTCCACAGGCGGGAAGCGCGAGAAAAGAAGCTGTTGGAGTAGAATTTACGGTTACATCTTATTTGTTTAACTGTAAAAGGGTGGGACCTAGTTGCTAATCTAGTATCTCGTGTAAATTCGTGCTTAGGCGGCACCAGTGATCTAAGCTCATCGGAGCAGAAGCCATGAAAGTACTTGTAGAAGAGGCACAGGGAAGCCACATCACGCCGGTGAGAGAGCGGCTGCAGCCGGTCTGCCAAGTCAGTATCAACCAAGTTACGGATCCTCCTTTGTATTTTGTCAAGAAGCCCAAGGAGAGCAGCAGGGGCACCCGACCAGATATGGTAGCAATATTCAATACACGGGCGGATGGTAGATTTGTATATGTGCAGAATAGATTCAGGTGGGAAAAATTTCCGGGCCCTGCACAGGGAGCCGACTTTCATAGCAGCAGATTTGGCAATGGATTCAATATGGTCATTCCATTTGAGGTCCGCCGAGAGTGTAAGGCCAAGGAGGCGTAGTATTTTACTCTCTGGGAGGCTAGCCTGTCCCATGCTAATAGGAGGTAGATGCGATTGTCTATGATGGTTAGTTGATAACAGCTTTGTTTTAGAGGCATTGAAATTTACCAACCATTTCCTACCCTAGGCCACTACGGATTGGAGGTCTCTTTCAAGTACGGCAGCGAGGTTCACTTTGTCGTCCAGACCTGGTTTCTGATCGATGCGAGAGTAGATTGTTGTGTCGTCGGCATACATGCCAACTTGGGATCTAATGGTGTCGGGGAGATCATTAATGTAGATCAGAAAGAGCGTGGTATCTAGGATGGAACCTTGAGGGACGCCCGCGTTCGTATGGTAGTTTTGAGAGGCATGCCCATTTAATACCACCTTCAATGTGCGGTTAGAGAGGAAAGACTGGATGAGGTCAAACAGATGTCCAGTTATCCCTTAGCTCCGCAGTTTGCACAAGAGGCCAGCATGCCAGACTCTGTCGAATGCTTTGGAGATATCCAAGGCTTCACCATTCTTGTCGAGTGCCTGGTATATGTACTCGGTAATGGTCGTTAGCATATCAGCAGTAGACCTGGTGAAGCGAAACCCGTACTGTTTGTCAGAGAGAAGCCCGTTGGCCATAAGATGCTGAATCACCTCGGCGTTGATAATGGCTTCGAAAACTTTGCCAAAGATTGGAAGGAGACTAATAGGACGGTAATTGGCGGGGTCTGAGGGTTCGCCAGAATTCTTAAATATAGGAACTACGCAGGAGGACTTCCAACAGGCAGGAAAGCTGGAAGCAGAAAGGCAGAGGTTATAGAGTTTAGAGAGAACAGAGGAGAGTTCTGGGGCACATTTCTTCAGTACTATGACTGGGATTCCGTCACCGCCGCTGGCTTTGTGTGGGTCAAGTTGTGCAATTATCTTGGCGACCAGCGAGGGTGTTATGTGGACGTTATTTAGTTGAGCCTTAGTTCTGGGTGGGAAGTCTGGTGTAGGTATTCCTAACGAGTCCAGTGTCGAATTGATTGAGAATCTACGGGCAAAGCATTCAGCCTTGTCGGCTGGGGAGGTGAGAACTTCAAATTCATTGATTAGTGGGGGTATTGAAGTCTTGTTCCTGCTGAGCACGCTTTTGCAGAGACGCCAGTAATCTTTGGAGCCAAACTTAGAGGATGCTATGCGTTGCCTAATTCTGGTAGCAAACGCCCTCTTGGCTTCGTTCAGTACTTTTTTACACTTGTTCCGTGCTGAGGCGAAAAGGCGCCTGTTTTGGTTCGACGAGCAGCTTCGATAGAGCCGGAAGAAATGGTTCCGGTGGGCAATGGCAGCCGAGCAAGCGGGTGAGAACCAGGGGGACGAATTTGGTTTTAGTTGGAATTTCCTGGCCGGGATAAAAGCGTCGATGCCAGCCTTAACCCAAGAGGAGACTTCATGTGCACAGTCTTCGACAGGAAGATCGAAGACGTTGTTCCAGGGGACGTCGCAGAGGAAGTCCTTGAACGAGTCCCAGTCGGCTCTTTGGTAGCAGTATGATATTCCGCTGGTCTGGTTTTCTTGGGTAGAGTTAGTGCTAATTGATTTGGGCAATAGAAAATACTCAGTTTCTCTATTCAATTTGAATATTTATATATATTGTAGACAAGGCAGAGTGTTTTCTTTGGAAGTTATCTTCCAACTCCACTCTCGATAGATCTGGTTTAATTGTGGAGACCCCTCCTCCGTACTACTATCAAGGAACAACTACTAAGTCGTTGGTTTCTGATATCATTAATCAATGTGAAATTGGTTAAACGTCTAACTTCACACGAACTCTATTCAGACAAGCAATGTAGCTTCAGTTTCATCAGGTCTACCGCCGACATGTTAATAGAATTACTGAATTTGTTTCATAAGCGTCAGTTAAGAATGACGAATCTCGGCCTGTGACTCTAAATATCAATCGTTATCTTGTCTCCTTAATTCCTGTTCTTTTATTGTGTCTCTCTGTAATATTGATTTTTTCTTGTATTGCGTAACACTCAGTAAGCCCTTGCATTTAAGTGTTTTATTGCCTTGTTTGGGGTGAAATGATTAAAAGAATGCTCCGTATATGACATAATTTTCCCCACTTTCGAACTAAACGAGACTTATTTTAGATTGATTTATCGGGTTTATTAGACTGGTCGAAAATAAATCTTTTTTTTTCCAATGAAAAGTAATCATAACTGTACTGGAGTTGAATTCCAAACACCAAATATTATGCTTTTCAGGAATATTCATATAAATCCTGTCCGAAAGGGCTGCTTAATATCTTAAATTAAAGTTAGTGAAGGAGTACCTATGTGTATAAAGCGGTTGCTTCCAAATTCCCGCCGAAATTCCGATAGAAACATTATATTTCTCCTTATTTTCCTTACGGTAGATGGTGGCCTGATAGATCACATTTGCAGATCTACATTTGCCTTCAACCGGACAGTTATTTCTAGATCTACAATTACAGGGGGAGATAATCCTATTTTCTGTATTGGATTCACTGCACTTCTTCAAGATTTGGTTATTTCGGGAGCTAAAATAATGTTATACATATAAATTGATATTCAAGAAAGTTTAATCCTGTCCGTTTCATTTTTTGCAGCTGCTGGCTTACAACCGCGAAAAGGCAAGTATAATAAATATTTCTACATCATTAGTAAAAATTATTATTCCCCTAGACGTGGATTGGGATATTGATTTCCTATTTATAACTTAATTATAATATTCATTTAATTCTTTTCACTTTGCAGGTGTTTCTTTCAGACTCAAAAATCAGTCAAGTTAAAAAAAAGAAAGGAAAAAAAAACTCGTTTTTTCTTTTTCTTTCTTGTGTTTGATTATTTTAATCTCAAATATCAGTCATTTTTTGATAAGTGAACTGTTTACAGTTATTCGATTTTCTTTTCATATTTGTTTTCTGTTTTCTCTTGCTTCCTTTTTCTTTCTTGCTTTCTTTTTTATTTTTTGCTTTCTTTTTTATTTTTTGTTTTCTCTTTTTTTTCTTGTTATCTTTTTATTTCTTATTTTCTTTTTTCTTTCTTATTTTCTTTTTTGTTTTCTGTTTTCTTTCTTGTTTCCTTTTTATTTCTTATTTTCTGTTTTCTTTATTGTTTTTGTTTTGTTTTCTGATTTCTTTTTTTCTCTTCTCTTGCTTTTTCGTTTTCTTTTTCATTCTTGTTTTCTTTTCTCTTGTTTTCTTTTTGTTTTCTTTTTTGTTTTCTGTTTTTCTTTTTTCTTTCTTGTTTTCTTTTTTGTTTTCTTTTTTCTTTCTTGCTTTCTTTTTTGTATTTTGTTTTCTTTTTTGTTTTCTGTTTTCTTTGTTGTTTTCTCTTTTCTTTCTTGTTTCCTTTTTTCTTTCTTGTTTTCTCTTTTCTTGTTTCTTTTTTCTTCCTTGTTTTCATTTTCTTTCTTGTTTTCTTTTTTGTTTTCTGTTTCTTTTTTCTATTTTCTTCCTTGTTTTCTTTTTCTTTCTTGTTTTCTGATTTCTTTGTTTTCTTTTTTATATTTTGCTTTCTTTTTTGTATTTTGTTTTCTTTTTCTTTTTTGTTTTCTCTTTTGTCTTTTCTTTTCTGTTTTGTGTTTTTTCTTTTTCTTTCTTTCTTTCTTTTTTGTATTTTGCTTTCTCGTTTGTATTTTTTCTCTCATGTTTTTTGTTTTCTTTTTGTTTACGTTTTTGTTTTCTGTTTTCTTTTTTGTTTACTTTTTGGTTTTCTGTTTTCTTTCTTGTTTCCTTTGTTCTTTCTTATATCCTTTTATTCTTTCTTGTTTTATTTCATGTTTCGTCATGCTAAAAATATTTTAATGTATTTTCTCGTAGTTGGAGATTTTACGATTTCCATCGAATAAATTTCAGATAAAATACCTTGATCCTATTTTCAATATAAGCCACATTTAAAATTTCTTGAAATTCACACTCCTCATCTAACGACATTCCTGAGCCCCGAGTATACGACCAGATGTATTATTACAAAATTAAAAATATACCTTTGTAATATTGGGAACATGTTGAAATTTATTTTAAATATTTTTTGCTGTTTTTAGTTTTTAAAATGAAAAAATAAAACAAATGATTTGTGCTCTATTTACTGAATGCAATTCGAACTATAGTACAAAATATGGAGTTGATTTTAGAATTTGTTTATAACGTTTATTGTTTAACACACTACTGTACTGTATAAGTATTTAGAAATCAGTTCGAAAGGTTACAAGAACTTAGATAATCAGTCAAAGTTAGGACTGAATATAGTTCCAGGCCATTCGTTAGCAGACCTAGGCTCTTCGTCGAGGTAGATCCGATACAGCTGTTGTCAGCTGTTCCGACCTCAAGTGGAACCATTACATTGAGTCAATAGCTAAATCCACTGCTAGAAAACTTGGGTCACTGAATCCATCCTACATATATACAAATCAACCATTCGTCCGTGCATGGACTGCTGTCATATATGTTCAGGCGCCCCTGCTGTTCATTTCAGTGTTCTTGACAAGCGCCAAAGGAGAATCAGTAATGTGATAGGTACCGACTTGGAGGCTCAACTCCAGCCACTTCCTCACCAACGGGATGTGGCTTCTCTCTTTCTGTTCTGTAAATACTTTCATGGCTTCTGCTCCAACGAACTTAAGTCAATGGTGCCCCTGCAACAAGTGTTTACTCGTGCAACCCGACTGGCAACTGGGTCTCACCCATTCACAGTTAGAACAACCAAATGCAGACGACTATTCTACTCCTTCAGCTTCTTTTCTCGCACTTCTCACCAGTGGAACTCGCTTCCATATTCTTGCTTTCCTGACGGATACAATCTCCAGGAATTTAAATGCAATGTCAATACTCATCTCTTGACACTTGACTCTAGTTCTTTCCACACCACTCTGTATATCCTTTCCTTTCTCTCCGCCTTTGCAACTCTCGACACACCTGTATTTCTTTCGTCTTTCTCTTCACTCTCCTCCTGTCTAATCCTTTTACTCTTATGTAGCCCTCTGCTCATCAGTGGCGTTACCGCCATGCTCGGGGTGATACAATTAATATATATATATAACACCTCCCTCGCTTTTTAAAAAGAAGTAGTGGTTTATTCCTCGTTTTCTGTCTAGAATTGGGTTTCCAGTTTCTTCTATGAAACCTTCTCATTCTCTTTTACTCCGAATAGCCCTTTGTATTTTAGTGGCAATATCGCCTTGAGTATGGAAGTGGTTCGCTAAGTTTTGAGTTGTTGATTGTAGCCTAATTGATTAATTGACCGACCCCCCCCCACTACTGATGACAACCAAATCAAGGTATTGATTGGGAATAACTCACATTACACAACATAGGAATTGGCAGAAATACTAAATTTATAAAAATCCACCATCCCTGAGTATATAGTGAAGCAAGGTACTCAAATCGCTGCGATGTTTGGGTACGACATGATCTGATTGAAAAAACTCTTTGGGATCGCATTTCTGCGAGTGATTTGCTGTACAAATGCAATGAAAATGTACCCTCTTTATGCAAATTGTCTGTGAGATGAGACATGGATCGTTTACAATAATGTTCAGCTAAAAAGATCCTGGTGTAAGCAACATGAGCCAATTTTAACCACCACAAAAGCAGGTCTTCATCCTAAGAAAGAATGCAGCTGTGCATTTGCTGCGATAGAAAAAGAATCCTGTACTATGAGCTTCTACCAAGTAACCAGTCAATTGATTCTTAAAAATGCTGCTCTCAACTGGACAAATTAAAGGCAGCAATAAAAAAAGACCAGAATTGGCGAACAGGAAAAGTTGTTTTCCTTCAGGTTAACTGATAAAAAATACTATAACTATTTAATTTTTATTTTCTTGCAGATGTAAAATTTCTTTTGTCAGTCTGTATTTTCGTCATATATAAATTAATTTTTATTTTACTTTTCCAATTTATAATATTAGCACTAATGAATTTATATCTTTGTGTTGTATTTTTAAATCTCCTCAAATCTGCGCTTTTAAAATAATCCCCATGTTTGTGTATGTGATTTCATAATTAAAAAAATGTGAAAAATTTTATGTAACAACGAATGTATCTATCTGCAATTCACTTCCGGCCAAATGTTTGAAATTTCTATTTCTTTTACGCTTCTGTTGTCGTCTCCCCCATACCTTCTTCCCTCCGTGCATTTTCTCACTTCTTCCTCTTTGTTAAGCCCAGACGTCGCGTGATCCTTATGTGTATCTGTCTATATTTTACCTCCTACCAAAATTTTGGGTCGATTTCCCTATGAGCCATTATCATTTCTCTCTTGTTTTCCTCTTTACTTTTTATTTCATCTGCGTCCTTTTTTAATTTTCTCTGTGTTTCTTTTATATATTTTGTGTTCCTCTCTTAATTTCTAGCGCGTCTCTCTCTTTTCTCTTTCTTTCTCCTTTTTGTTTTCTTCTTTTTTGATTTCCCTCTTTTTGTTTTCCCATTTTTCTATCTACGTACGAAAAATTTTCCGAAAATAAACGTAAGTGGGATTTTTAATTTTTTTTTTCAAAAATAAAGTTTAATATCATCATTATTAACTACCTGATCAGACATTTTTTTCAATGTCGAAACAAAATGTACACTTTTGTAGTTGATTGTAATTTGTACATGTTCTAAAGTATATATATATATATGTATATATATTAAAAGTTATAGTTATATTCATTGCTGTATTTCTATATTAAGCACTGTTTTAAATTAGTGTTTTGGATGTTGTTAATAATTTCTTCGTTCTTTATTCACTTGGATATATATATATATATATATATATATATATATATATATATATATATATATTGTGTTATGCATTATATTTCACTGTGTCATACTTTATTTCTAGATACGGAGCTACTGACAACCACAAGCCCAATAGGACGTAAGTACATTATATAGAGGTTGATTGTTGTCTTGAATTTATGAAATACTTAGTGATAGAATATTACGTCCGAGGCCTCGAATATAATATAATATATTTATTTCAAAGGAGTCGTCGACAGTAACACAATAATTTAAATTAACAGCCAGTCAGTTAAGTGCCATACATGATAAACGCTTGGGTGATCATGTCCCAAAAACGACATGACTGACTGGGTAGAAGATTATCCTGCTGTAGGTTGCCATTATTTCTACGATAGAATGGTTGCTAACCAAAGCTATAGAACGCAATCTATCATGTTATTTAACCCACAACTTGAGGTAAGAGACTGATTAAAACCTGTTCGGAAGGTATTTGCGCGCAACAACAATTAACAACAATTGGTAAAAGTAAATTAGTAAAATTATAAAAATTAGTATAATCATAAGAATGTACCGTAATAAATGTTATGTAATGAAAAAAAAAAACATTCATTCTTACGGTAGGTTTTATTGAGTACGAAAATAGATTAACAACAATATCTAATAACAAAATAGAACAATTAACAATAGACTGGAATAAAAGTTATATAATCATCATAGGAATTGTTCTTACCGTGAATCGCGTTAGGTACAATAAGCGATTAACAACAATAACTAATAATAAAATAGAACTATTATAAGTATAGACTGGAATAAATGTTATATGTCAATTATAGGATTCGTTATTACCGTAAATCGTGTTAGGCACAAAAAGCGATTAACAACAATAACTAATAATAAAATAGAACAATTATAACAAGAGACTGTTTAAAAGTTATATGACGATTATAAGATTCGTTCTCACCGTAAGTACAACAAGCGATTAACAATAATCAATAATAATACAATAGAACAATTATAACAATAGACTGTTATAAAAATTATATGACGATTAAATGATTCGTTCTTACTGTAAACATTTTGGGTACAATAAGCTATTAACAACAATAACAAATAATAAAATGGAACAATTATAACAATAGACTGTTATAAATGTTATATGACAATTATAGGATTCGTTCTCGCCGTAGATCTTCTTAGTTACAATAATAATAAAATAGAATATTTTAACAATACAACATGACAAATGATATGTGATGTGAGTGTTTCAAAGTTCATTATCGAAGATCTGATCAAGAATGTAGGGGCGTCGTCTATGTTTGTCAAATTGGCCTTGTGCCAAACACAATCGAAATCTCCACAATTTAAAATATCAGAAGTTTGAATGAATTGTTGAAAAAATGAAATTAAGTGTTATTTTTTAACAGAACTGAATAACAAATTTTTAAGAAGTAAAATATTCGAATAGAAAATGCATGTAGTTAATTAATTTGTATGGGTTAAATGTTCAGAGAAAATTTAAGTACTTAACTGAATTCAGGGTTTATTGTTGATAGTAGCAGAATGTATGTATGTAGAAAGGTAAATCAAAGTATTAATAAAGTCTGTATTCCTTTTTTCTTTTTCCTAGGCTGGCGATAGAATGAAATAGAAGGTGAAACAATAAAGAAAATTGTACTTAGCGGACTTTAGTTTCTAGAAGTTTGTAGAAGCATCTTGTTGTTGTCGTTGTTTTTTTTTTTTTTTTTTGTTTTTTTTTGACGGCGTGTGAGTGAAGACGAAGAAAGGAAAATTGGAAGGAAAGAAAGAATGAATGTATGTCGACGAGACATGACTGGGTCGGCTTTAAGTTTCTTTCTTACATTGCGACTAAATGATTATCAGATACCGCTCCCATTCTGACTTGTTTGACCGGTCAAGTGACGTGGCAAAGTAGTGTCGTCACGAGACTGGATCGAAACCACATACACATTTTGTAGGCGTTAAGAAAAATTAACTGGTGTCATAGTTCAGTTTGTTATTCCCTGTCCAATCAAAATCCAAAATCGCAGTTTTCACTCTGACTTGAAATTTGCATTAGTCAGGGTTTTCTTTTTTAATCATTTCACCCCGAGCAAGGCGGAAATGCCACTGATGTGCGGGGGGCAACATAACTGAAAGAAAATTAATTAGCAGAGAGAGAAGAGGAGTACAAACCAATGAGAAAAGAGCAATAGAAAGATGAGAATGTAGGTGAGATGACAGTTTCAAGCTAGGAGAGAAAAGGAGGGATATACGGGGTGGGGGAAGGGCTAGAGTCAAGTGGTTAGTAGGTGAGTATTGACATTGCATTTAAACTTCTGGGGGTTGTAGCCGTCAGGAAAGCAAGAATATGGGAGCGAGTTCCACAGTCGGGAAGTGCGACAGAAGAAGCTCCAGGAATAGAATTGTCGTCTGAATTTGGCTAACCTAACTGTGAATGGGTGGGACCCAGTTGCCAATCTGGTTGAACGAGTAAACACCTGCTGAGGAGGCACCAGTGACTTGAGTTCGTCTGAGCAGAAGCCATGAAAGTACTTATAGAACAGACAAAGGGAGGCCACATTTCGACGGTGGGGAAGTGGCTGAAGTCGAGCCGCCAAGTCAGCACCTATCACGTTACTGACTCTCCTTTGGAGCCTGTCGAGAACACTGAGGTGAACGGCGGGGTTGCCTGACCATAAATGGCAGCAGTACTCCATGCACGGTCGAATGGTAGACTTGTATATATGCAGGATGGATTCAGGCGGAAAAACATCCAACCTTCTTAGCAGTTCATTTAGCTATGGCTTCGATGTAGCGGTTCCATTTGAGATCAGAAGAGAGGGTAAGGCCGAGGAAGCGCAGTGTATTGCACTCAGGGAGAATCGCTTGGTCCATGCTTATGGGAGGCAGGAGAGTTCAGTCATTCTGATCTATTTGCGCAGGTGTGCAATTTTACTTTTTGCGTTTTACTTAATTGTTGGATGATATTGGATTTGTATCCTAGAAGAACAATAACAGAATAAAAACAATAATTAATAAAAAATAGAACAATTCTTACAACAGACTGTAATAAAATTTATGTGAAAAATAGAAGCTCCCTTCTTATCGTAGATGTCATTAGGTATAATAACAGACAATTAGACACAATTGTCTTGAATTAATGAAATTCTTATTGATAGAATTTTTGCGTGGGAGGCATCGAATCTAACACCTTGTATTTATTCTCAAGAAATCGGCAGAACTAACGCATCAGCTGACATTAACGAAAATAGCTAAAAGTAAATTAGTATAGTTATAAGAATACGCTGTAATAAAAGTTATATAATGGATAGAAAATTCGATCAGAAATACATAATTTTTTTATTACAACAAAAACATGACATTAAAAAACAGTGAATATTTCTTTGTTCAGCAGAATTTAAATATTTTCTTTATCATTACTGTTCTTTAAATTACGAAATTTGTCGGTGGTAATCAAAATTTTGCGGATGTGCGTTGTGGCGGCGGATGTGCGTTGTGGCGGCGGATGTGCGTTGTGGCGGCGGATGTGCGTTGTGGCGCAGTGGATATCGGCTCGGAATGAGAAATCGGAGAACCGAGTTCGAATTCCAGTTGAATTCCTTGCATTCACTTACGCGCATATACCCTTGGGAAAGGTATTAATCCGTTCATTTCTTCCAGTTATGGTATAAGTAACAGGACAGATTGGGTTCTATAGCCTTGGTCGGCAACCAGTCTAGCGCAGAAAGCAATGGCAACCTACTGCGGGATAATCTTCTGCTCAGTCAGTCATATCTCTTTCGAGACATGATCGCCCAAGCGTGTATCACGTATGGCACTTAACTGACTGAATCAAATATTTATGACAATATAAACCATTTCTTTTACCTGTCATAGTATCGATTAATATTTATAAAATCTTCATATTAAACACTTTTTAGAAAAAAGGCCTCTCAAAGCTAATAATTAGTATCACTAATATTTACAAGAAATAAATAGTCTCAAAGAATCTAAAATATTAGCTTACTAAAATCAGAAGATCAGAATTCTCTATTTAGAAATTTATTAGTTAATAAATATTTTTCACAATTTTAAATATGTTTATTAAGGAAGAAAATATTGATCATTTTCTGAAGTTATCTCACGAATTACGTAGCAGACGATAAACAACATTTGTTTGGTATTTAATAGCATTTAAACGCGTTAGCACTAATGTCGCTGATTGGTTAATGTATATGAATGGTCGTGCTTCATTTTGATTGGTTGTAATAAATATACTTCCTTAAAATGTCAATGAAAAATATTTTCACTTGAATTGAGGTTGAATTCAAAATAGCAAATGTTGACTTTTCATTTCTTCCTTTTTCTTTATTCGTTTTTTTCTTTTTCCATTTCTTTTCTTTATTTGCTTTTTATTTGTTTTACTTTCTTTCTTTATCTTTCAATATTTTTTCCTCCTTATTAAATAAAAACTGCAGCCTAAATGTTGCACAAAAATAAGTTAATTTTGAATTTTAGTAATATTACTTAAGTCTATTGCATCTTTCCACAATTCTTGAACTCATTTACACATTTGTATATTTCTTTCTGCTCTGCCACCAATCACTAACTTTATATTGACAGGTATTGATTGGAGCTAGTTTCGGTATTTCCTTGGCGAGTCTCCCTGGTATTACATTTTAAATCATACCGTTCAGGAATGTGACACTGCGGTGTTCTCCTGGGTGACAGCCGGTATCGAAATCCAGCACGGATATATAAAATGAAAGCACGGTCAACTCTTTGGTTCTCAGGTGCCTGCTCAGCCGCTAGAGCCCGCAGGAATCATTTCTTCCACTATATCAAAGCAAGAGATCTGATTGACGTCTCTTGGTCATTATGCGTAATTAGTGCAAGCGTCTTCAAAGAAGCAAAGACACTCTTTGCTGATAAAATTTTACACTATATAACCCATGACGGATTTGGTTCTAACGATTACTGACGTGTGTTGGGCAATAGAAAATACTCAGTTTGTCTATTCAATTTGAATATTTATATATATTGTAGACAAGGCAGAGTGTTTTCTTTGGAAGTTATCTTCCAACTCCACTCTCGATAGATCTGGTTTAATTGTGGAGGCCCATCCTCCGTACTACTATCAAAGAACAACTACTGAGTGATATGCGGATAACCAAGTCGTTGGTTTCTGATATTATTAATCAATATGAAATTGGTTAAACGTCTAACTTCACACGAACTCTATTCAGACAAGCAATGTAGCTTCAGTTTCATCAGGTCTACCGCCGACATGTTAATAGAATTACTGAATTTGTTTCATAAGCGTCAGTTAAGAATGACGAATCTCGGCCTGTGACTCTAAATATCAATCGTTATCTTGTCTCCTTAATTCCTGTTCTTTTATTGTTCTCTCTCCGTAATATTGATTTTTTCTTGTATTGCTTAACACTCAGTAAGCCCTTGCATTTAAGTGTTTTATTGCCTTGTTTGGGGTGAAATGATTAAAAGAATGCTCCGTATGTGACATAATTTTCCCCACTTTCGAACTAAACGAGACTTATTTTAGATTGATTTATCGGGTTTATTAGACTGGTCGAAAATAAATCTTTTTTTTTCCAATGAAAAGTAATCATAACTGTACTGGAGTTGAATTCCAAACACCAAATATTATGCTTTTCAGGAATATTCATATAAATCCTGTCCGAAAGGGCTGCTTAATATCTTAAATTAAGGTTAGTGAAGGAGTACCTATGTGTATAAAGCGGTTGCTTCCAAATTCCCGCCGAAATTCCGATAGAAACATTATATTTCTCCTTATTTTCCTTACGGTAGATGGTGGCCTGATAGATCACATTTGCAGATCTACATTTGCCTTCAACCGGACAGTTATTTCTAGATCTACAATTACAGGGGTGTATAATCCTATTTTCTGTATTGGATTCACTGCACTTCTTCAAGATTTGGTTATTTCGGGAGCTAATAATGTTATACATATAAATTGATATTTAAGAAAGTTTAATCCTGTTTGTTTCATTTTTTGCAGATGCTGGCTTACAACCGCGAAAAGGCAAGTATAATAAATATTTCTACGTCATAAGTAAAAATTATTATTCCCCCAGACGTGGATTGGGATATTGATTTCCTATTTATAATTTAATTATAATATTCATTTCTTTCTTTTCACTTTGCAGGTGTTTCTTTCAGACTCAAAAATCAGTCAAATTAAAAAAAAGAAAAGAAAGAAAACGCGTTTTTTTTTCTTTCTTGTGTTTTGAATATTTTAATCTCAAATATCTGTTATTTGTTGTACATTTTTCTTGTACTTTCACGGCTTCTGCTCCGATGATCTTAGATCACTGGTGCCCCCTAAATACGAATTTACACGAGATACTAGATTAGCAACTAGATCCCACCCTTTTACAGTGAAACCGATAAAATGCAGCCGTAACTTCTACTCCAACAGTTTCTTTCCTCGCACTTCCCGACTGTGGAATTCTCTTCCAAACGATTGCTTCCCCGACGGCTACAATCTCCAGGAGTTTAAATGTAAGGTCAATAGACACCTCCTAACACACTAACCTGCTCCCATTCTATCAAGCACTCTTCCCATCTCATCCTCGCTATCCTTGCTCATCTATCACCTTTCTCCTGACATTCCCTATGTCTATCCACTCCTTCTCTTTACCTTCCCCTATGTAGCCCCATGCGCAATAGTGGCAGTGGAATGCCTTGCTTGGGGTGAGATGATTAAAAAAAAAAAAAAAGTATCACTTCGCGAATTGAGACGACGTTCACTCTTTTCTTTAATCCTAATTCTTTAAATGCTTCATTTCGATTGGTTGAAATAAATATACTTTCTTAAAATATCAATGAAAAATATTTTTACTTGAATTGAGGTTGAACTCAGAATAACAAATTTTGACTTTTTGTTTCTTCTTCATTTTTCTTTATTCGTTTTTTTCCTTTCTTTATTTGCTTTTTATTTGTTTTAATTTCTTTCTTTATTTTTCATTATTTTTCCTCCTTTTCTTTATTTCTTTCTTCCTTTTTCCATCTTTGATTTCTCGTTTTCTTTTTTTTTTACTTTCTTTTTATCTTTTTTCTTTAGTTTTTTCATCTTTTTCTTTCTTGTTTTTATCTTTTTCTTTGTTTTTCTTTATTTGTTTAAGCAAAGATAGTAAATCTCTAAAAAGTGGAAATTCGATTTGAATGCTTATATATATATATATATATTATGTATATCAGTCATTTTTTGATGAGTGAACTGTTTACAGTTATTCGATTTTGTTTTCATTTTTGTTTTCTGTTTTCTCTTGCTTCCTTTTTCTTTCTTGTTTTCTTTTTATTTTTTGTTTTATTTTTTGTTTTCTCTTTTTTTCTTGTTATCTTTTTCTTTCTTAATTTCTTTTTTCTTTCTTATTTTCTTTTTTGTTTTCTTTTTTGTTTTCTTTTTTGTTTTCTCTTTTTTTCTTGTTATCTTTTTCTTTCTTATTTTCTTTTTTCTTTCTTATTTTCTTTTTTGTTTTCTTTTTTGATTTCGCTTTTCTTTCTTGTTTTCTTTCTTGTTTTCTGTTTTCTTTCTTGTTTTGTTTTGTTTACTGATTTCTTTTTTCTTTTCTCTTTCTTGATTTTTGTTTTCTTTTTCTTTCTTGTTTTCTTTTTTCTTTTTTGTTTTCTTTTTTGTTTTCTCTTTTTTTCTTGTTATCTTTTCCTTTCTTATTTTCTTTTTTCTTTCTTATTTTCTTTTTTGTTTTCTTTTTTGATTTCGCTTTTCTTTCTTGTTTCCTTTTTATTTCTTATTTTCTGTTTTCTTTATTGTTTTTGTTTTGTTTTCTGATTTCTTTTTTTCTTTTCTCTTTCTTGCTTTTTCGTTTTCTTTTTCATTCTTGTTTTCTTTTTTCTTGTTTTCTTTTTGTTTTCTTTTTTGTTTTCTGTTTTTTTTCCTTTCTTGTTTTCTTTTTTGTTTTCTTTTTTCTTTCTTGCTTTCTTTTTTGTATTTTGTTTTCTTTTTTGTTTTCTGTTTTCTTTGTCGTTTTCTCTTTTCTTTCATGTTTCCTTTTTTCTTTCTTGTTTTCTCTTTTCTTGTTTCTTTTTTCTTCCTTGTTTTCATTTTCTTTCTTGTTTTCTTTTTTGTTTTCTTTTTTTTTCTTGATTTCTTTTTTCGTTCTTGTTTTCTTTTTTGTTTTCTGTTTTCTTTTTTCTGTTTTCTTCCTTGTTTTCTTTTTCTTTCTTTTTTTCTGATTTCTTTGTTTTCTTTTTTATATTTTGATTTCTTTTTTGTATTTTGTTTTCTTTTTCTTTTTTGTTTTCTCTTTTCTTTTCTTTTCTGTTTTGTGTTTTTTCTTTTTCTTTCTTTCTTTCTTTTTTGTATTTTGCTTTCTCGTTTGTATTTTTTCTTTTTAGCTTACTTTTTCTTTTTTCTCTCATGTTTTTTGTTTTCTTTTTGTTTTCGTTTTTGTTTTCTGTTTTCTTTTTTGTTTACTTTTTGGTTTTCTGTTTTCTTTCTTGTTTCCTTTGTTCTTTCTTATATCCTTTTATTCTTTCTTGTTTTATTTCATGTTTCGTCATGCTAAATATATTTTAATGTATTTTCTCGTAGTTGGAGATTTTACGATTTCCATCGAATAAATTTCAGATAAAATACCTTGATCCTATTTTCAATATAAGCCACATTTCTTAAAATTTCTTGAAATTCACACTCCTCATCTAACGACATTCCTGAGCCCCAAGTATACGACCAGATATATTATTACAAAATTAAAAATATACCTTTGTAATATTGGGAACAAGTTGAAATACATTTTAAATAATTTTTGCTGTTTTAGTTTTTAAAATGAAAAATGAAACAAATGATTTGTGCTCTATTTACTGAATGCAATTCGAACTATAGTACAAAATATGGAGTTGATTTTAGAATTTGTTTATAACGTTTATTGTTTAACACACTACTGTACTGTATAAGTATTTAGAAATCAGTTCGAAAGGTTACAAGAACTTAGATAATCAGTCAAAGTTAGGACTGAATATAGTTCCAGGCCATTCGTTAGCAGACCTAGGCTCTTCGTCGAGGTAGATCCGATACAGCTGTTGTCAGCTGTTCCGACCTCAAGTGGAACCATTACATTGAGTCAATAGCTAAATCCACTGCTAGAAAGCTTGGGTCACTGAATCAATCCTACATATATACAAATCAACCATTCGTCCGTGCATGGACTGCTGTCATATGTGTTCAGGCGCCCCTGCTGTTCATTTCAGTGTTCTTGTCAAGCGCCAAAGGAGAATCAGTAATGTGATAGGTACCGACTTGGAGGCTCAACTCCAGCCACTTCCTCACCGACGGGATGTGGCTTCTCTCTGTCTGTTCTCTCTGTCTGTTCTATAAATACTTTCATGGCTTCTGCTCCAACGAACTTAAGTCACTGGTGCCCCTGCAACAAGTGTTTACTCGTGCAACCCGACTGGCAACTGGGTCTCACCCATTCACAGTTAAAACAACCAAATGCAGACGACTATTCTACTCCTTCAGCTTCTTTTCTCACATATTCTTGCTTTCCTGACGATACAATCTCCAGGAATTTAAATGCAATGTCAATAGTCATCTCTTGACACTTGACCACTCTGTATATCCTTTCCTTTCTCCCCGCCTTTGCAACTCTCGTCACACCTGTATTTCTTTCGTCTTTCTCTTCACTCTCCTCCTATCTAATCCTTTTACTCTTATGTAGCCTCCTAATCTTTTTACTCTTATGTAGCCCTCTGCTCATCAGTGGCGTTACCGCCATGCTCGGGGTGATACAATTAATATATATATATAACACCTCCCTCGCTTTTTAAAAAGAAGTAGTGGTTTATTCCACGTTTTCTGTCTAGAATTGGGTTTCCAGTTTCTTCTATGAAACCTTCTCATTCTCTTTTACTCCGAATAGCCCTTTGTATTTTAGTGGCAATATCGCCTTGAGTATGGAAGTGGTTCGCTAAGTTTTGAGTTGTTGATTGTACCCTTATTGATTAATGCTCAAACCGACCCCCCCCACTACTGATGACAACTAAATCAAGGTATTGATTGGGAATAACTCACATTACACAACATAGGAATTGGCAGAAATACTAAATTTATAAAAATCCACCATCCCTGAGTATATAGTGAAGCAAGGTACTCAAATCGCTGCGATGTTTGGGTACGACATGATCTGAGTGAAAAAACTCTTTGGGATCGCATTTCTGCGAGTGATTTGTTGTATAAATGCAATGAAAATGTACCCTCTTTATGCAAATTGTCAGTGGGATGGGACATGGGTCACTTACAATAATGTTCAGCGAAAAAGATCCTGGTGTAAGCAACATGAGCCAATTTTAACCACCCCAAAAGCAGGTCTTCATCCTAAGAAAGAATGCAGCTGTGCATTTGCTGCGATAGAAAAAGAATCCTGTACTATGAGTTTCTACCAAGTAATCAGTCAATTGATTCTTAAAAATACTGCTCTCAACTGGACAAATTAAAGGCAGCAATAAAAAAAAGACCAGAATTGGCGAACAGGAAAAGTTGTTTTCCTTCAGGTTAACTGATAAAAAATACTATAACTATTTAACTCCTACCAAAATTGTGGGTCGATTTCCCTATGAGCCATTATCATCGGCTCTCTCCTTTTAGTTCTTTCTCTCTTGTTTTCCTCTTTACTTTTTATTTCCTCTGCGTCCTTTTTTTATTTTCTCTGTGTTTCTTTTATATTTTTTGTGTTCCTCTCTTAATTTCTAGCGCGTCTCTCTCTTTTCTCTTTCTTTCTCCTTTTTGTTTTCTTCTTTTTTGATTTTTCTCTTTTTGTTTTCCCATCTTTTCTATCTACGCACGAAAATTTTTCCAAAATTAAAGGTAAGTGAGATTTTTGGTTTTCTTTTTCAAAAATAACGTTTATTATCATCATTATTAACTACCTGATCAGACATTTTTCTTCAATGTCGAAAGAAAATGTACACTTTTGTAGTTGATTGTAATTTGTACACGTTCTAAAGTATAATATATATATATATATATATATATATATGTGTGTGTGTGTGTGTGTGTGTGTGTGTGTGTGTATGAGAACTCAGTACACAGTTATTTAGTTCATAATTGTTCTGCAAAGAGACAGATTCATGGAAATATATATAACAGACTAAAAATATTTTTGTATTTTCTTACAGAGTACCTGCCTAATTTAAACGGAGTTCCAGGTAAGAATTCTCTTCCCGTTTTTTTTTTTAATTTTCCTTTCTGAAATGCATACAGTTGTGTAATATATTACCTTGACCACCAGAGGTAATTGACAGGTACATTCGGGCGTGGTTGAAGTCAACATAGGACAAGGGTGATTGAGGAGACTGATTGCGGCCGTAGATGACGTCAACAGTGCAGCAACCCGAAAAAGCAAAAATGTGTGGAAGTTTTGAGGACTATATAAAGTCCGGGTTGATGTTGGCGATATATATATATATATATATATATATATATATATAGAGAGAGAGAGAGAGAGAGAGAGATCTGGCTTCCAACGACCCCTTCGTGTGCGCGACTCTATCCACAAAAGCGTCACAGATGAAGAATAAAAATATAAGGTTATATATATATGTCAACACAAAATAATATCGTCGGTGATGGTGGATTTTATAAGATTTCAGTTTAAACAACCTCTCTGAAGATGGCTCATATGAGCCGAAAGCTTAGAAGAAAACCAATAAATAATTATCCAAAATGTTGGAGAATGTTTGTCTTTATTTTCAACTGAAATTAAAGCAAAAATACGACGTTTAGAACGGCTCATGATTAAACATAATAGACATTCATTGTCTCTTATATTTAACAGCGTATGTTTAGAAAATATAGTTCCTCGTTGTTTGTCCAGATCCAGCGGCTGTATATAACAGTTACTCCTCATTTAACGACCTTCCTACATAACAAAACCAAGACATACGACCCGCTATAAAATTGCATAAATGAAAAATAAGTACCTTTGTAACATGGTTAAATTTTTATGTATTTTTTATCATTTTTCCTTTTTATTTAAAATAAAATCAAACGAAGTGAAACAATGAACAAAAATGTAATCAGTTACATTGTCCATACTGTTGTCCTTATCTTTATTGTTATATTTATGACAGTTTGGCCAATACGGTGCATATTACAAACTGACAGTTTAAGAGATTTGAATTGAAGTCCATTTTTTTAAATTTATTAAGAGTATAATATAAATAGACAAAAATTACACGAAGATAAAAAAAAAATTAAAATTAAAAAACATAAAAATTCTAAGAGATGAATTCAAAGGGAGTAATTCAAAATTATTATTCGTAATATATATATATATATATATATATATATATATATATATATATATATATATAGTGTATCGAGGCAGCAAAGAATTTTCTAAACATATGCTATTAAATATAAGAGGCAATGAATATCTATTATGTTTAATCATGAGCCGTTCTAAACGTCGTATTTTTGCTTCAATTTCAGTTGAAAATAAAGACAAAAATTCTCCAACATTTGGATAATTATTTATTGATTTTCTTCTAAGCTTTCGGCTCAAATGAGCCATCTTCAATCTAAACAACCAACACTCAATAAAATCAACTTTAAAACAGGAAATAACATATTACATTGCATTTGACTAGATGGTTTTGTTGTCATTTCGTGCTATCCCGCGGTGTGACGTCATAAAACCGCATCGCAAACTTAAGAACTGCGTTTATTATTTTTGGTAACTATTGCCGTTGCCAAGCGGAGTTTTATGTCAACACAAAATAAAATCGTCGGTGATGGTGGATGTTATAATATTTCAGTCTAAGCAACCTCTCTGAAGATGGCTCATATGAGCCGAAAGCTTAGAAGAAAATCAATAAATAATTATCCAAATGTTGGAGAATTTTTGTCTTTATTTTCAACTGAAATTAAAGCAGAAATACGACGTTTAGAACGGCTCATGATTAAACATAATAGACATTCATTGTCTCTTATATTTAACAGCATATATATATATATATATATATATATATATATATATATATAACACCTCCCTCGCTTTTTAAAAAGAAGTAGTGGTTTATTCCACGTTTTCTGTCTAGAATTGGGTTTCCAGTTTCTTCTATGAAACCTTCTCATTCTCTTTTACTCCGAATAGCCCTTTGTATTTTAGTGGCAATATCGCCTTGAGTATGGAAGTGGTTCGCTAAGTTTTGAGTTGTTGATTGTAGCCTAATTGATTAATGCTCAGACCGACCCCCCCCACTACTGATGACAGCCAAATCAAGGTATTGATTGAGAATAACTCACATTACACAACATAGGAATTGGCAGAAATACTAAATTTATAAAAATCCACCATCCCTGAGTATATAGTGAAGCAAGGTACTCAAATCGCTGCGATGTTTGGGTACGACATGATCTGAGTGAAAAGACTCTTTGGGATCGCATTTCTGCGAGTGATTTGCTGTACAAATGCAATGAAAATGTACCCTTTTTATGCAAATTGTCTGTGAGATGAGACATGGGTCACTTACAATAATGTTCAGCTAAAAAGATCCTGGTGTAAGCAACATGAGCCAATTTTAACCACCCCAAAAGCAGGTCTTCATCCTAAGAAAGAATGCAGCTGTGCATTTGCTGCGATAGAAAAAGAATCTTGTACTATGAGCTTCTACCAAGTAACCAGTCAATTGATTCTTAAAAATACTGCTCTCAACTGGACAATTAAAAAAAAAAAAGACCAGAATTGGCGAACAGGAAAGGTGTTGTTTTCCTTCAGGTTAATTCCAGATTTATTATAGCAGCTTGTCCCCACCCACCATATTCACCAGATTTTCATCTATTAAATCCTTGCAACATAATCTCAATGATAATTTTAATTCTTCAGATGACATAAAACCTACTTTAATAAGTTTTTTGCAGAGAAACCACCAAAATTCTGGGAAGACTGACTCTTTAAATTGAAGGATAAATAGAAAAAAGTTCTGTAAGGCGGTAACGCCACTGATGTGCAGGGGGCTACGTAATAGTGAAAAGACTGGAAAAGAGAAAGCTGGAAACCACATCCTAAACAGGGAACAAGGGATGAGTCTCTTAACTTGTACAATAGACGAGGGTGGAGTGTGAACCGGGCGATAGATAGATCTGAGTGAATAGAGTCTTTGGGATCGCATTTCTGTGAGTGATTTGTTGTATAAATGCAATGAAAATGTACCCTCTTTATGCAAATTGTCAGTGGGATGGGACATGGGTCACTTACAATAATGTTCAGCTATAAAGATCCTGGTGTAAGCAACATGAGCCAATTTTAACCACCACAAAAGCAGGTCTTCCGGGACATATCATATATATTCATATAAACCTAGCTGAAAGTGTTTACAATATTATGTTAGCACTTTTAACTAACTCCTCCTTTATTTTGAAATCCCTGTTATACGTCCAAAAAAACGTTAGATAATCAGTTAATATGTAACGGCTGAAGATACCGAAAGATTGAAATCACGGTAGCTTGATTGGCTGATCTTCCAAAATAGAATATCTAAAAACTGTACATGTTAAATGTTTATTTTTCTTGTATGTATTGAATACTTTTTGATACATCTGTTTACTGGTCTAATTTTGACTCTGACCAATAACTGGTTTATATATATATATATATATATGAAATGATTTGTCTGAACATTATTTTTGATCGATACTCGTATTTAAGTAGATATTCTATTTATAATCAAGTAGTATTATATATTTATTTCTACCGGCCTGATTATTTGCGATAAATCTTTGTTACGAAAATGTGTGCTATTCGGTAGGATTCGAACCTGAGATCCCTATTTACATAGGGGAAGCAACCTTGTGATCTGGCGCGTCTTAAACCTCTCGACCACGAATGACGATCAACGAAGTCAAATTAAGCGTATAACACAATTTTCCATCGTAATAACCATCTCTACTCGGAAATGTATCGTAATGTCAACAAATGTAAACATGTTACGGAAAGTAATTCGTTACTTTCGATTAACGAAATTGGTTAAATACGAATATCGATAAAAAATAATGTTCAAATCATTTCAAATTGTCGGTTGTTTATAAACAGTATCGTTAAGGTTCGTTAATTTCCGTAATATATATATATATATATGTATATATTACGGAAATATATATATATTATAGAAATTAACGAAGGTTATATATATATATATATATATATATATATATATATATATAAATTTTGAAGTTCAAAACCGTTGTATGATCATTTCTATATGAAATCCCTAAAAGAGATTTCACGCATCATCGGCAACTTATACTCAAAATAAAATGATATTACCGGCGGAAGTTCAAAAATTTCAAAAAGTTTACGTCACAGAAAAAAACCGGATAGGTCGTATTAATGTATATTTTTACATTTTGGACAGCATATTACTTTGAGATTGAGTTGTAAGTGAAAAATTTAAAAATTTGGCTATGTCTAGTTCTAAAAAACGGAAAAGGGAAGAAAGAAGTGGTGTTTGAATGGGAAGAGGGCTAAAACAAAAAGGAAAGAAAAGGAAAGAAAAGGGAAAAAGAAAAAAGGTAGAAAAAGAAAGAAAAATAAAGAAAAATTCATACACGTGGAGACGCTAGAGATGTGTTAACAAAACTAGCGTCTTTAAATGGATATAAAATTATTAGAAAAAAGATTTTTAGAAAAAAATTATTTGGGGGGGGAGAAACTGACATATAATTTATTTAAATTTAATTAAATTAATTTAAATAATCTTAAACCTAGATTTAAATTAAAATAAAATAAAATTTATAAAAATTATAAAATTTATTAAAAAATCATTAAAATTTTTTTCAAAACAAATTTAAGTGCGGAGAAAAATATATATACATGCAGGAAAAATTAAAAGATAGATATTAATAGAAGAAAGGAAGAGGAAGGTAGAGGGGTATCAAAATTTACATTTAAAAATTTAATTCATTAATCAATCAAAAATAATTAATTTATATATTCTCTCCCTAAATACTGAATTTAGAACTTAAATATTAAATGTTCACAAATTTCGCTTTATGGCGGCACTTACTGATGAATTCTTTTCTTAAATTCAAGAGTAGGTGCTGGTTTGGGTACTTTAATATTAGTATTTTTTCTTGCAGACACAGATCACACCTATCACGAAAGTTTAGCTTTTAGTATGAAATGAATTTAAATATACATTTAATAAATTAAAACATGACAGATTTATTATTAATAACGACCTTAAACAACAATAAAAATGATGAATTAAAAGTACATTGCGACACGCAAATTTCTATTTTTCGAGATAGAATCTCGTCATCAGGTAATGTTGGATGTTGGTCGGGAAAATATTTACTGTATTGAGCACTGTTTATAAAAAAGAAGAAATGCCAGGAAACTCAAAATCGTAAAACCTTGGGGCCTCTTTACCTGGATATATATATATATATATATATATATATATATATATATATATATATACAATAGTCATCCGCAGACAGATCTGTCTCGCTCTATCACAGCTCATCAGTACGGTTAAACTCCGATCCGATCACCTTTTAACCCAGAATTGAAACCCGACCGAATTGGCGTCAGTCGGCGATTCTACCTCTGAGCCACGAGTGTTCGGTAGTAGAAAGCAGACTTTTTAGCGAGTATATCATTATACCCGCCCAATAGCCAGAGTGCTCTAATTCATTTTTGAATGAGCGATGCGTATATATATATATATATATATATATATATATATATATATATATTTGTATATATATATATATATATAGAGAGAGAGAGAGAGAGAGAGAGGCAGAGAGAGAATTAATACAAATATAAAACTGATCAAAAATCTCACTGATGAAGTAACACACACACACACACGCATACGCACACACACACACACACGCACACACACACCCACACACGCATACACACACACACACGCATACACACACACACACACACACGCATACGCACACACACACACACATATAGATATCATTAAATATACATGTAAATATGTATGTAAATATTTTTCTGGTCTTAATAAAACAGTTAAGTGCCATACGTGATACACACTTTTGGCAGCTGACTATTCCGCTGTAGTTTGCCTTTGCTTTCTGCGGTATAATTTAACCCGTAACTGGAGGGAAGAGACGTATTAATACCAAGGGTATTTGTGCGTAAGTGAATGCAAGAAATTCAACTGGAATTCGAATTTGGCTATATCCATTGCACCACAACGCACACCCGGTTATAAAACCGTACTCGATACACTATATGCGTATTCAGTTATTAGCAGGATAATCCATACCCCTGAAGAGTGAAGCCATTATAACAATGTTTTCACAAAACTTCCAAGTCGGTATGATTAAAAGAATACTGCTGCTCAGTTGTTAAAAACCTCTCCGCATTAATTCTAGTAACTTTTTATCTTAATATTGAACACTTGAAGACAAAAAAGAAACCTGCTCACAAAAAGGGATCCCTACGGAAAACTACTCTGAAAAAAATAGCAATTTTGGGACTAAACACCATTATAATTCAACACTATATATAGTATCAGTCTGTCTAGAGTTATATGTTTTTACATTTTTAATGAATCACAAAAAATCTTTTTTGTAGCTGTTGTTGTGAAGCCTTACAGTTGTAACCAGACGCTATGTGTGAGTCAAGATAGATTTTGCACGAACGTTACCAAAGTGTTACTGCTGAGAGACTGGCGAGCAGGTAGGTATTATCCGAACTATCTTAATACATCTGTAGATGAGTGTAGTATCTCTTGGTCTCGAGAGACCACCTATCAGCGCCCTTGTTCTCCAAAAATATTCAACCTGCCGTGGTAGCACGTCATCATCTGTTTTTACAAATCAAGCACAACTGAATCTCATCTCCCGGATAGGATTCATTTTATGGAAGAACGACTGCTGAATGACACCTCACCATCTCCACATCACCAATGTCCTCCAACACTAGTGCTATCACAGGACTTCTTCTTCTTCTTCTTCTTCTTCTATGCACCCTGTAGGACGCAGGCGATCATGGCCTTCCACGTTTCTCTATTCCTGGTGGCTCTTAGCACATTTTTCCTGCAACACCACACAACTCTCGTTCCGTCATCCACTTGATCAGGTCCTTCAAATATGTTATCTGCTGCTTTCCCCTGTCTCTTTTACCCTCTATCTGGCCCGTTAGTATCAGGTTCTCCAAGCCCTCTTTTCTCATTGCATGCCCCGGGAACTTTAGCCGTCTTTTCCTGATGCTCAGTATTAATTTCCTTTTCCTTTCCATCCTTTCCAAAACCTCATCATTGCTTATATGCTCGATCCATGATATTCGCAGCATCCTTCTGTAGAACCACATTTCAGTTACTTCAAGATTTTCCATCATCTGGCTAATTGAATAGCTTGGTTCAGTGGCGCATAAAAACATCAGAAGGCCGGTTCTGCAAACACACTAATCAGATGTACGCTGAAACCTAAAGTAGGAGAAGTTCTTACCTAGGCAAAAAGTGTTTGAAACTGTCTATTTCTCCCAGATGTTTTGAAAAAGTGGATTTCTGGTTCCTTCTAAAATCTTTTCATACTCTTTCATTCCCAATATCCTCCTGTGTAAAAAGTGTGGAAAACTGTTAATTCCTCCAGGTTTTTTGAACAGGAGCAGAAATTTATCACGTGATTCTTTTTTAGGATTAGATTTCCATTTCCTTTTAAAGTTTTTTCATTCTTTTTCATTCCAAATATGCTCTTGCCTAGGTAAAAAGTATGTAAAACTGTCCAGTCTTCCCAGGTATTTTGAACAGGAGTAGCGGTTTATCCATTGTTTTCTTTTTAGAATAGGATTTTGGTTCCTTCTAAAGTCTTCTCTTTCTCTTACATTCCAAATAGCTTCTTACTTGGTTAAAAAGTTTTAAAAGGTTTCCATTCCTCCCAGGTCTTTTATGAGGAGTAGATGTTTAGCCATTTCTTCTTTTGGATTTCAAGGTTCCTTCTAAAGTCTTTTCATTTTCTTTCATTCTAAATATCCTCATACTTGGGTAAAATGTGTGTACAATTGTCCATCACCCCTTGTCTTTTAAACAGGAGAAGAGGTTTATCAATTGTTTCCTGTTTAGGATTGGTCTTCCGTTTCTTTCTAAATTTTTTCATTCCCTTTCATTCCAAATTTCCTTCTAAAGGCTTTTCATTCTCTTTCGTTTCCAGTATCCGCTTACCTGGGTAACATGTGTGTAAAACTGTCCATTGCTCCCCGGTCTTTTGAACAGGAGTAGAGGGTTATCCCTTGATTCCTGTTTAGGATTGGATTTCCAGTTTCTTCTAAAGTCTTTTCATTCTCTTTTATTCCCAATAATCTTTTACTTGGATATAAATGTGTAAAACTGTCCATTCCTCCAGGCTTTTTGAACAAGAGTAGAAATTAATCCGTTGTTTCCTGTATAGGTTTGGATTTCTGGTTCCTTCTAAAGTCTTTTCATTATCTTTCACTCCTAATAGTCTATTACGTGGGTAAAAAGTGTCTAAAACTGTTCCTTTCCTCCTCGGTCTTTTGAACAGGAGTAGCGGGTTATCCCTTGTTTCCTGTTTAGGATTGAATTTCTGATTCCATCTAAAGGCTTTTCATTCTCTTTCGTTCCCAATATCCGCTTACCTGGGTAAAACATGTGTTAAACTGTTCATTCTTCCTCGTTCTTTTGAACAGGAGTAGAGGGTTATCCCTTGTTTCTTGTTTAGGATCGGGTTTTAATTTTTTTTCTAATGTTTTTTCATTCTCCTTCATTCCCAATAACTTCTTTTCTCGATAAAAAGTGTGTAAAGCTGTCCATTCTACCTCCGTCTTTCGAACAGGAGTTGAGATCTATACGTTGTTTCCTGTTTAAGATTGTTTTTCCGGTTCCTTTTAAAGACTATTCATTGTCTTTCATTCTCAATAGCCTCTTACCTGGGTAAAAAGTGTGTAAAGCTGTCCATTCCTCCTCCGTCTTTCGAACAGGAGTTGAGATTTATACTTTGTTTCCTGTTTAGGATTGTTTTTGCGGTTCCTTTTAAAGACTATTCTCTTTCATTCTCAATAGCCTCTGGGTAAAAAGTGTGTAAAGCTGTCCATTTCTCCCCGACCTTTTGAACAGATGTAGAGGGTTATCCCTGGTTTTCTGTTTAGGATAGCATTTCCGATTCCTTCTAAAGTCTTTTAATCTCTTTAATTCCCTATAAACTATTCTTCTTCTTCTTCTATGTGCCCTGTCCCTTCAGGACGTAGGCGATCATGGATCTCCACGTCTCCCTATCCCTTGTGGCTCTTAGTATGTTTGCTCCTGTTGCTCCTGGCAGCCCCCGTTCCGTCATCCACCTGATCAGACTCTGCAGATATGTTATCCGCTGCCTTCCTCTGTCTCTCCTTCCTTCTATCTGACCAGTCAGTATCAGGTTCTCCAGGCTCTCCTTCCTCATTGCATGTCCCAGGAACTTCAGTTGTCTCTTCCTGATGCTCAGCATCAATTTCCTTTTTGTTGCCATTCTTTCTAACACTTCGTCGTTGCTTGTATGCTCAGTCCACGATATCCGTAGCATCCATCTGTAGAACCACATTTCGGCCGCTTCCAGTTTTGTCCTCATTTTCGATGATATTGTCAAGCATTCACAGCCGTACTGAAGAACTGACATCACGTAGCAGTCTAGCACTCTTTTCTTCGTTTCTATTGAGATCTTCCTGTGTGTTAGTATTTTGCTCATCTTCTGGAACGCGTCCTTTGCCATGCCAATTCGCCTTCGGATCTCCGTGTCGCACTTTCCATCTCCTGTTAGAACACTTCCTAGGTATTTAAATTCTTGGACTTGTTTGATTCTGTTATCCCCCACCTGTATTTGGCATTTTGGGTTGTATCTTTTGCTGATGACCATGCACTCAGTTTTCTTAAAGTTTATTTGTAGTCCCTTCTTGTCACTCTCCACTGCTACTTTCTGTATGAGATCTTGCAGTTTCCTTTCCGTGTCCGCAATCAGTACTGTATAGTCCGCGTATCTTATGTTGTTCAGGTTGTGGCCTCCAATAATAAATCCTGGTGTGTCATCTAGGGTCCTCAAAATATTCTCGCTGTATAGGTTGAACAAATCCGGTGAAAAGACACATCCTTGTCTTACGCCTTTTTCTATCTTTGTGTATCTACTGAGGTCGTTACCTGTCCGTATGCAGGCCGTTTGCTGCCAGTAGAGATTCTTGATTATTCTTATATCTTTGCCGAAAATGTCGAGGTTGCCTATCATTTCCATCAATTCTTTGTGTCATATTTTGTCGAATGCTTTCGCGTAATCAATGAAGCATAGGTACAAGTCTTTCTTCATTTGTAATGCCCTTTCAGAGAGCATCCTAATCATGAATATGGCGTTCCTTGTTCCAGTGTCTTTGACGAACCCGCACTGTTCCTGCCCTATCTCTGGCCTGATTCTGCTTCTCGCTCTATTCATCAGGATTCTGACAATCAGTTTTGTAATGTGACTCATTAAGCTGATACTATTACTTCGGTAAAAAGAGTGTAAAACTGCCCCTTCCTCCCACGGCACATAAAAGAAGTCATGACAATCATTTAGCATGGCCCAATAGGAAATTTCTCATCCAAAATTGGAAAAAGCTGCTTAAAAGTTACTTTTCACTTTCTGCACGTTACATTCATGTTTCTGCACATTCATATTTCTTATTTAATGATTTTCGTTTTTCTTTTTTAGATGTTGAAATATACAGCTATTCTTGGAACAACGACAACTGTATGAAAGATTTCAAGGAAATCACTATTCAAACCCGAAGTAAGCTTATGAAAGTGACAGCTTCCGTTGTCACCATTAACAACAGAAGCATTAATATTACAGATCGCTCAGTGATCCGCATGCAGTTTAAAAAATTCTTTAAACTCAATATCTTTTTCGATCGACAAAAAATCCAACCTACTCTTTCGCTTCAATTTATTGTCCTGGATGAAATGATTAAAGCCCAGGGTTTATATGGTAAGTACAGACCTTTAGCAATTTACTTATCTATTTTTTATAAACATTTCACCCCAAGCAAGGCAAGGAAGCAAGCAAACGAATGCAAGTTCCACAAACGGAAAATTGCGAGTAAAGAATCTGTTAGTGTATAGAATATATATATATATATATATATATTCTAAACATATACTGTTAAATATAAGAGACAATGAATGTCTACTATGTTTAATCATGAACCGTTCTAAACGTCGTATTTTGGCTTTAATTTCAGTTGAAAATAAAGACAAAAATTCTCCAACATTTTGATAATTTTTTATTAATTTGGTTCTAAGCTTTCGGCTCACATGAGTCATCTTCAGAGAGGTTATTAAGACTGTAATACAGTAACATCCACCATCACCGACGATTTTATTTTGTGTTGACATAAAACTTAAAATAGTTACCAAAAATAACAAACGCAGTTTGCAAATTTGCAATGCGGTTCTATGACGTCACACCGCATGAAAGCGCAAAATGAAAACAGAACCATGTATTCAAATGCAATGTAACGTGTTATGTCCGGATTTAAAGGTAATTTTATTAAATGTTGGTTGTTTAGATTTGATGTACATGGCCTCCAATATATAATTTTTTTTTTACTGTGTGTAAAACCTAATAACCTCTCTGAAGATAGCTGACATGAGCCGAAATCTTAGAACCAAATTAATAAAAAAATATCCAAATGTTGGACAAATTTTTGTCTTTATTTTCAACTGAAATTAAAGCCAAAATACGACGTTTAGAACGGCTCATGATTAAACATAATAGACATTCATTGTCTCTTATATTGAACACTATATGTTTAGAAAATTATTTGCTGCCTCGATACACTATATATATCTATATATAATTTTTGTCACTGATGAGCAGGTAGCTACAGTGAGAGAGAGAGAGGAGAGAGAGGGAGAGAGAGAAAACAAGATACTGGGGGTGTTGATAAAAGGATAAAAAAGCATGGGAATCTAGGCAATAAATATCAACTGCTGTTGCAATTTAAACATTTTTAGATTTTAAGCAAGCAAACGGAAGCATATTTCACAAACGGAAAGTGCGAGAAAAGAAACTATTAGAGTAGAAGAGATGGTTACATTTAACTATTTCGACAGTAAGAGAGTGTGACCTTGATCCCAATTCATTCTTCTTCTGTGTGCCCTGTCTCTTCAGGACGTAGGCGATCATGGCTTTCCACATCTCCCTATCCCTGGTGGCTCTGAGCACGCCTTCTCGTGTTACGCCATGCAACCCTCGTTCCGTCATCCACTGGATTATATCCTTCAAATATGTTAACCGTTGCTTTCCTCTGTCTCTTTTTTCCTCTATCTGGCCTGTTAGTATCAGGTTCTCCAAGCCCTCCTTCCTGCATGTCCCAGGAACTTCATCTGTCTCTTCCTGATGCTCAGTGTTAATTTCCTTTTTGTTTCTATCCTTTCCAAAACCTCGTCATTGCTCACATGCTCGGTCCATGATATTCGCAGCATCCTTCTGAAGAACCACATTTCAGCTGCTTCAAGTTTTTCCTTCATCTTTGATGATGTTGTCCAACAATCACTGCCATATTGAAGAACCGACATCACATAGCAATCCAGTACTCTCTTCTTTGTTTTTAGTGAAATTGTCCTGTTTCTTAATATTTTACTCAACTTCTGGAATGCTTCCTTCGCCATGCCAATTCGCCTTCGGATCTCTGTGTCGCACTTTCCGTCTTCTGTTAGAACACTTCCCAGGTATTTAAATTTTTGTACCTGCGTGATTTTAGTGTCCCTCGCCTGCATTTGGCATTTTGGGCTGCCCTTTTTGCAGATAACCATGCATTCGGTTTTCTTGCAGTTTATTTCTAGTCCTTTCTTTCCACTCTCATCAGCTACTTTCCCAAACATAGAAAGAAACGGCCGTCCAGTGCTTTCTGCATTCTGTTGAGGTCGAATATAAAGCTCGATGATTTACTTAATAATATATATATATATATATATATCTGAGTGAAACTTCTTGTTCTTCATTAGCAGGGGAGTGTCTCATTTTGCCTTCTCGTGCACAATTTTTCGGCTGACATGAGTGGAAAATTTCAATTGAATCTTTCTTGCGGTGAAATGATCAATGTATTTTCGGCTTAAACTCTCTACTTTCGGATTTGATGGAAAACTTGTAAAAACAAAACTTCCCATCAGCAATTTCTCCTTTGATTCTGAATGTTCTAATTTGTTGCTTGCATCTTAAGATGTTCCATTTACTGACCGCCATATATTCTGTTTTCTTACAACTGATAGTTAGTCCTTTCTTTGGTTTTCCTTCTCAGTTTAGTCATATCATATAATGTTATTTCTTCAGCCAAGGATCATTATCTTATTTTTTTTCAAATTTCAGTTAAATATGGCCTGTTATAACACTTCCCAGATAAAAAAAAATTGTTATCGCTAAATTGTGCTTCATGGTTTGCAAATGATAAGATAAAGTACTGTCCTTCAATATGGCAGATGAAAGAAAGAAACTTATAATTAGCATCAAGAAGAGACTGCTGAAGTTTCTGGGATGTACAATGAGAAAGAAGGGTTTGGAGAATAGGATACTGACAGGGCGGATGGAGGAAAAGAAATACAAGGGTGATATACGTGCTGTTTTTAAACGAATGAGTAGCAGAGCAGGCTTTAGGATAAATAACAGGAAAACATATATTAAGATCAATAAGAAACTGGGAGCAGTGGTGGGCCATGATCGTCTACGTCTTGAAGGGAGACGACACATAGAAGAAGAAAATAGATCATTTTATGGCTGTTCGCCACATCAAGCTAAGATTAGTAAAGAACACTCCTATTAAGGGGAGGAAGCTCTATCGCGTCAATCTTTCGAAATCCAAAATGCCTTGTTAATCAAAATTTGAAAAGCGACTCTCTAGCAGAGTTATTTTTACAAATTTTTTATTAGTAATGCAATGAAGTGTTGTATTTTGAGCTAATATTCTTACATCTAAGAAGATTGTATTGTGTTAATCTAACAAATGAAAACATGAAAGTGAAATTTGTGAATGACATTGAAAGATTTCAAAAGTAATGAATAACCATGAAATGGAGATTTGAATATCTAAACGAAGATACGATATAGCCGCTTTATATATCAGGATGTCTGATAGTCAGTACTTACAGACCTGTTCCTATTTTCTGATTTCGAAAACACAATATGACCGAGGCCGTCGCTATATATTACCAAGGCCGAAGCGATGAAATGTGACGTCACGGTAGTAGAGTCATGAATTAGCGTAGCAGCCGTGTCTCTCACTTCATGACAATGTTGATAATCACAAAGTCGTTTTTTTTTAATAAAGATTTTAAAACTTTTTAAAATGTAACAGAAAAAAAAGAGTCACATGTTTTTTATTTATGCTGGTTTTATGAATTTTAATTAAAATTAAGAAGAACAATAATTAATAAGAAAATATAAACATTATTGTTGACTACTGACTGTCGGTCGTGTTTGTAAATAAACACAGTTTTAAAGACAAAACTTTTCGTTTATTCGTCTAAATTCTAAAAATTTAACAAACACTGCTTAAATTTTCATATTTTTAATTTATGAAAAATCACAATCACTTGTTTTAATTGCAAGAATTTTTGAATCAGAATCACTCAAATATAGCAATCAAGCAACCATTAGAATTTAGGAACAAACAAGAAGCAACAATAAATAAGCAAATTAATTAAAAATATTAAAAAATGCAACAATTTAAATTCAAGCAAATTAATTCAAACTAAATAAGTTTAAGTTACTGTTTTTTTTAAAAATCAAGCTTATAAAAGTTTTTTTATGTCTCAAAATTCAGTTGAATGTTTGAAGTTTTCTTTTTTTACTTAACTTCTTACAAGTAATATTATTTTCCTTGCTACAAAAAATATTTAATAATGCATTAAAAGAGGTTCAGATAATCATTTTTTCAATGCTGTGACCTTCACCACATGAGTCAACATGAAAAAGAAGTTCATCATTAGCCAAAACATCCAATGTTAGACAATTTTCTTTGATTCATTGAATGAAGAAAAGAAGGATTCTTTACAAGTTTATTAATAACAATATAATTGTATAGTACTAAATTTGTTGTTACATCATTGGGATATAACAGAGAGAGAACCTCTATTAATTCCTTGAAAATAACTGTTTATATCAGGAAGCATATCAACTCTTCCTGATACTAAACTTTTACAACTATAGCATTTCATTTTTTTTAACGGCATAACAGCAATAAATAATTATGAATCGAACGAATTAACGATAGGATAGCTAAATCTGAAATAGATTTTTAAAAACGTCTTGAGAACTTTTAATCCAATAGATTTATTAATATCAACAAATTGTCTTTAGGGAAATTCTGCTAAAAAACAACGGAGTTCGAATTTTAAAATAATATTTTGAAATATTTTGATTGAATCCATTGTTAATCCTACTGGATGAAATAAAAAGATAAATCTTTACCTTTAAAAAAAATACACCTAAAAATCCTAGGATATTTGGTAATTCAATTACATTTTTAAAATATTTTAATTGTAAAAAATGAAAAAAAAAGTAAAAATTAATGTTTCTATTTCATTTATGATGTTAAACTGTTTATAAAAAAAATCATTTTTTTGCAAAACTCTTTTTTGGTTAATGTTTTACTTATTAATTAATTTTTTTAAGGATTAAAAATCCCTAAACCAACTATAAAAGATTTATTCTTCAGTTAAATTTCTAATTTTTTTATTTCCAATTTTTTCTATGGATTAATATCGATAATTAACTTCAAATTATCACAAATAGGAAAAAAATGTTTAGAAAATATTTTTTGAGGGTGTTCATTTTGTGCTAAATATTTTCTAAAAATTAAATATTTTAAAAAATAGGTTTTAAAATTCAAGTGTGGTGTGATTTAGGCCTGTATGTTTCAAATAAATTCAAAAATTATTCAGAAATAATAGTTTTAAACAAAGTTTAAAACATCATTTTCATGCTTTAATTTTCGGTAATAGTGATTTCTTGACTTTTGCAAGAAATAATTTCACGGAGCTTTCAAATAAAAAACCTTAAAAATAAAACAAATTCTTTTAAAATTGACTAAAAAATAAATTTTGTAGTTTTTGTTAATACAGAAAAAAGAATAAAAAAATTTAATTCAGGAATATTTTTTCATGTTTAAAAACGATTCATAAAGTTGCAAGTATAGAAAAGTTAAGTAAGATTTTACTTTCTATTCCTAAGAATGTTTTTAAACATCTCATTGAAAAGAATACATTATTTTCTGAAATAAAATATCAATAACATATTAATTCAAATATTCTTAGAAAATATAATGTTTAACAACTTTTTTCGGCTTCAGTTTAAGTTTTAAAACATTTCGAAAAAAAAACAAAACTTACGAACGAATAGCCATAAATTTTATTTTTTTTAATTCAGATATTTTTTAAGATAATTTTTATTTCAATTTTATTCAAAGAAATAAAAATAATATCTTATTTTATTATATTAATTTAAAAGATATATTATAAACAAAGTGCTTTCTTTCTTGTGCTACGGCAAAACTAATTTTTTAGCAAATTTTGATTTTAGCGACTGTTGAAATAAATGGTGATAAAATTTTAACTACTCACTTTGATAAATAGACTTGGGGTAAAATTCTCCCTTTTAATGGCATGTTTCCATTTATCAAATAAATGCTTATTTTTTGGAAACGAAAAACAATGAACTTTCGGTGTATTTTTATATTCCCCTTTGCAATTTGGTTCTGAAAATAAGTTAACGCTAACGGACGCCGGGTAGTAAAACAACACTACTAAGTGTGACGTCAGCAAGTCAACTTTAATCATAGAATAGGCCTGGTAATATATACGGCCTCGGTATGACCCTACCATCCCTCAGAATATGGAAACGAATATAGGGAGAGAATAATGTGGTAGGAGCTTTTCTTCAATAAAGAATATCCGCAATATGGTATGAATGAAAGATTAACCTATTTTACAGACCCCTTTCTTTTTCTGATTTCGAAAACACAATATGGTCATAAGAGCCCTCAAAATATGGGATAGTAAGATAAGGTGGTAGGAGATTTTCTTCAATAAAGAATATCCGCAATATGGTATGAATGAAAGATTAACCTATTTTACAGACCCCTTTCTTTTTCTGATTTCGAAAGCACAATATGGTCATAAGAGCCCTCAAAATATGGGATAGTAAGATAAGGTGGTAGGAGATTTTCTTCAATAAAGAATATCCGCAATATGGTATGAATGAAAGATTAACCTATTTTACAGACCCCTTTCTTTTTCTGATTTCGAAAACACAATATGGCCATACGAGCCCTCAAAATATGGGATAGTAAGATAAGGTAGTAGGAGATTTTCTTCAATAAAGAATATCCGCAATATGGTATGAATGAAAGATTAACCTATTTTACAGACCCCTTTCTTTTTCTGATTTCGAAAACACAATATGGCCATACGAGCCCTCAAAATATGGGATAGTAAGATAAGGTAGTAGGAGATTTTCTTCAATAAAGAATATCCGCAATATGGTATGAATGAAAGATTAACCTATTTTACAGACCCCTTTCTTTTTCTGATTTCGAAAGCACAATATGGTCATAAGAGCCCTCAAAATATGGGATAGTAAGATAAGGTAGTAGGAGATTTTCTTCAATAAAGAATATCCGCAATATGGTATGAATGAAAGATTAACCTATTTTACAGACCCCTTTCTTTTTCTGATTTCGAAAGCACAATATGGCCATACGAGCCCTCAAAATATGGGATAGTAAGATAAGGTAGTAGGAGATTTTCTTCAATAAAGAATATCCGCAATATGGTATGAATGAAAGATTAACCTATTTTACAGACCCCTTTCTTTTTCTGATTTCGAAAACACAATATGGCCATACGAGCCCTCAAAATATGGGATAGTAAGATAAGGTAGTAGGAGATTTTCTTCAATAAAGAATATCCGCAATATGGTATGAATGAAAGATTAACCTATTTTACAGACCCCTTTCTTTTTCTGATTTCGAAAACACAATATGGCCATACGAGCCCTCAAAATATGGGATAGTAAGATAAGGTAGTAGGAGATTTTCTTCAATAAAGAATATCCGCAATATGGTATGAATGAAAGATTAACCTATTTTACAGACCCCTTTCTTTTTCTGATTTCGAAAGCACAATATGGTCATAAGAGCTCTCAAAATATGGGATAGTAAGATAAGGTTGTAGGAGATTTTCTTCAATAAAGAATATCCGCAATATGGTATGAATGAAAGATTAACCTATTTTACAGACCCCTTTCTTTTTCTGATTTCGAAAGCACAATATCGTCCCTCTATATCTCGGGATATGGTGCAGTAAGATGGTAAAAACATTTCTTTGATGAATCGTATTCACAGTATAGTACAAGTGAATGATTGGATTATTGTAGAGAATTGTTCATTTTTGTACTGTACAATTAATCATCTCACATTTTTTGTAAACCAATTTGGAACCAAACCCTTTATTTCGCTCACTGGGGTATATCATTCTCATTCCATATGCGATGCCACTTCCGGTAGCCATGTAGTTATCTCCCTTTAAGCTAACTCTCTAAGTTGTTTTTTCACCACTGCTTTAGCCTGATATTAAACTCACAATGGGTCTAGTCACTGGAACTAAACCACGCCTATATCCAGTGGCCCATGTATTCTTGAGCACATGGTTGCCAGATGGTGAGTATTGGTAGTGAGTACTTACAGACCTGTTTTCTGATTTCGAAGACAAAATATGGGATAGTAAGATAAGGCGTTAGGAGATTTTCTTCAATAAAGCATATCCGCAATATGGCATGAATGAAATATTAACCTATTCTGCAGACCTCTTCCTTTTACTGATTTCGAAAACACAATATGGTCCCTCTATATCTCGGGATATGGTGCAGTAATTCACAGTATAATACAAGTGAATGAATGGGTTATTGTAGAGAATTGTTCATTTTTATATTGCATAATTGAAGTTCTTAAATTTTTTGTAAAATAATTCTAAAATAAAATTTTAATTTTTTTTTATAGGTCAATACATGAAACGTTTCGACTGTGATTATCAGCGTGATGGAACATTGATTTTAAGTCACATGACACGGAAATTCAATCAATTCAATTTTATGTCACCTTTTGAAGGCGGTAACGGCAGCTGTTTCAAGTAACGGTGGTGTCATGAAAATATCACTTCGTAATCTTCAGTTTTCCGATGAAGCCAATCTGGTTTTAAGAAGAATGAAACAAATTTAATTAACTGTAAAAACATTTAAGTCCTCGCTTATTTAAGCTTATTGAAAAAAATCGCTCACCTTTAGAGCAGTCAGGGCACTTATTTTGGATAATTTGCAATGGTTTTGTGAAATTTAATTGATATATTTTTAACGTAAATAAAATAATTGTTCACAGGAACAAAAATCACAATTTAGGTGAGGAAAAGTCGCATTTAAAAAGTCAAACGTAATCTATGGTTCCTAGTAATAATTTCGGTAGTCTGTGATTTCTGTGTGCAACAGAAATTCATACTAAATCTACCCAGCCTCTAAAAATTTTGCGATACCATATCCAATATATTTTACAGTTAGGGAGTCCTAGTATCCTTTCACATCCGACTACATGTGAAAAAGTCACAATTTAAAAGTTTCCTTGAATTTTCAGTTTCCTTAATTTCTTCTTCTTCTATGTGCCCTGTCCCTTCAGGACGTAGGCGATCATGGATCTCCACGTCTCCCTATCCCTTGTGGCTCTTAGTATGTTTGCTCCTGTTGCTCCTGGCAACCCCCGTTCCGTCATCCACCTGATCAGGCCCTGCAAATATGTTATCCGCTGCCTTCCTCTGTCTCTCCTTCCTTCTATCTGACCAGTCAGTATCAGGTTCTCCAGGCTTTCCTTCCTCATTGCATGTCCCAGGAACTTCAGTTGTCTCTTCCTGATGCTCTGCATCAATTTCCTTTTTGTTGTCATTCTTTCTAACACTTCGTCGTTGCTTGTATGCTCAGTCCACGATATCCGTAGCATCCTTCTGTAGAACCACATTTCGGCCGCTTCCAGTTTTGTCCTCATTTTCGATGATATTGTCCAGCATTCACAGCCGTACTGAAGAACTGACATCACGTAGCAGTCTAGCACTCTTTTCTTCGTTTCTATTGAGATCTTCCTTAATTTATACGTCCGAAATTTTGTCCCCTTTTAAATAAGAAACTGTTCCATTTAAATAAGAAATTTAGATAAGAGGCTGGGATTTGTCTACTTTTAGATAAAAGGCTAGAATTTTGTCCCCTTTCATATAAGAAGATGGTATTTTGCCCCCTTTTAGATAAAAGAGTGCGTTTTTCCCCCTTTTAAATAAGACTGTAACTTTGCTCCCTTTTAACTAAGATTCTGATTCCCCCCCCTTTAGATAAGAGGCTCGAAATTTGCCTCTTTTTAGATAAGCTGAGTTTTTACCCGCTTTTAATAAAGAGGCTCGGATTTTGCCCACTTTCACATAAGAGGCTGGTATTTTGCCTCATTTTTTGTTTGCTTTGTGCTGCAAACTTACCTTTTTTTGTTTCTTGTGACTCTTACTGTGAGTATGTTTCATTTGTTTTTTTTTAATTGCATTCATTTTTACGCAAAAACGGAAAACTTTAATTTTTACAGTGACATGCCTCCTTCAAAATACATGTTTGGACAGATACCACATGCATGTCTCATGAAACATGTAACAGGAAACCATTCGTTTTAATCAATAGAATTAAAATTTAATTGCTGCTGCTGCTGTTGTCATTGTTGTTCTTTTATGTGCAATATTCCTTCAGAAACTGAACGATAATGGTTTTCTACTGTTTCCTAACCGTCACACCTCCAAAACAGTATTGATCTCCTCACCGACTTTTCCGCGACTTGATATGTTCTCCGTTACATAGGTTACTCCATAGCTTTGGTCCTCTTACCTTGTATGCATAAAATTCTTCAAGCCTTCTTTCCTCATTCTATTTTTCGGAAATATCAACTCTTTCAGATACTAAATGACCCCTTTCTCTACAATTCCCACTTCTATAGTAAAATTTCAAGGATTCATCCTCGACGCAAATTAAGGACTTATAGAAAAACTCCCCGAATGCAATCAAAATTACCCGTTTTATAAACAAATTTGCATTGTGAACTCGAATATCTTTAAAAATTGACGTATCCTACGAGACTCACGCACACGATGAGTGTTTATGCACCGTTTTTTTCCACTGAGTACAAATACAAATGAGTAATGAATTCGAGATGACTGCACTTGGTTCTTTCACATTAAAGAGAGGAAGAGAAGACGAGGAACAAAAAAGCAGTTGCCCCAACTCCAAAGAGTGTTAGCTTGTTCCCCTCTCGCTGGGTGTTAGCTTGTTCCAGTCCCTCTGGGTGTTCGGCTGCCCCAACTCCACAGAGTGTTAGCTTGTTCCCCTCTCGCTGGGTGTTAGCTTGTTCCAGTCCCTCTGGATGTTCGGCTGCCCCAACTCCAAAGAGTGTTAGCTTGTTCCCCTCTCGCTGGGTGTTAGCTTGTTCCAGTCCCTCTGGGTGTTCGGCTGCCCCAACACCACAGAGTGTTAGCTTGTTCCCCTCTCGCTGGGTGTTAGCTTGTTCCAGTCCCTCTGGATGTTCGGCTGCCCCAACTCCAAAGTGTGTTAGCTTGTTCCCCTCTCGCTGGGTGTTAGCTTGTTCCAGTCCCTCTGGGTGTTCGGCTGCCCCAACACCACAGAGTGTTAGCTTGTTTCACTTCCAACTGGGTGTAAGACTGTTGAAACTTCACAATGCGTCTTAGTAGAAAATTAAGAATAAAGCAGTGCACGTGATGGTTGACGATTACAAAGTGGTGAATGTCCGAGTTGTTCATTAACATCTCCTTCTAATTAGTTGTGGTTCTCAACACCTTTCACTTCTTTGCAACTCAAGTGTTGCCCTTATATAGCACACCTGATCCGTGTTGTGCAATCCATGAACAACTGAGGTTCTCTAGACGGGTTCCAAATTCCTATATTCTGCCCCTCAAGGCTTCGGTCATTTTTTTGCTTAAAAAAATGAACAGAAAACAAGGCGGTCATCTCTCTCTACATCGACCTTTATGTTTTGATATCGTACACGGTGATGCATATGGTGCTCCACATCTTCCCTTTGTAATAAGTTGCCGCATTATTTTTGTCTACATGACAACTTATTGTGCGAATAAATAATTGCCGTAGTGCTTCTGTTAACACAACGTATCGTGCGATTAATAAGTTGCCGCATTACTTTTGTCTACATGACAACTTATTGTGCGAATAAATAATTGCCGTAGTGCTTCTGTTAACACAACGTATCGTGCGATTAATAATTTGCCGCATTACTTTTGTATACATGACAAGTTTCTGTGTGGATAAATAATTGCCGTAGTACTTCTGTTAACACAACGTATCGTGCGATTAATAATTTGCCGCATTACTTTTGTATACATGACAACTTATTGTGCGAATAAATAATTGCTGACACGCAAGTGAATGTTTCCCGAATCACTAAAATTTTAACATGTTCAAGTCTAGGGATGACCGTTATCTTTTCCTTTCGTATGACTATAGCAAGAAGTAAGTTCCACCCGAACAGCTTCATCCTGTGAACCACTGCTCTGTGGAACCGACTAACAAGAGGTTTTTTTCAGAATCACTACAATCTTATGCTGTTCAAGTCTGGGCTGATTGTTATCTTTTACTTCCGAATGCCTATAGCAAGAAGTAAGTTCCACCTGAACAGCTTCATCCTGTGAACCACGGCTTTGTTGAACCGACTACCAAGAGGTTGCTTCCCCGATCACTGCAATCCTAACCTGTTCAAGTCTACGGTTAATATTTATTTTTTCCTATTCTCATGAACTGCCACTCACCGTTTAGCCATCTACGATGTAAACATTTATTATTCTACGAACCACTAATGAACAAAGCAAGTAATTTGGAATCAAAGTAGACTAAACCCTTTATTTTCTTCAACAATTATGTTTCCCTGGTGAGGCTTCAAACATTCCATTTCTTAGTTCAATTATTGTTAACCTTCACGGCTAAAACTGATAATGCCGCGCTCATTATAGTAACAAAACTTCCTCCGTATTCACTTAGGGAAATATAAGTTCAAGTCGAGCAGATCCTTCTCACGTACCACTGCTTTGTGGAACCAACTACAAAGCATAGGCTTACACGATCATTACAATCTTAACCTGTTCATGGAAAGAATCACATGGACGCCATTACATAGTTTTTGTCGTTCTACACTTCATGCCAGACAATTCGTTGCGAAGCATTTTCCTTCATTCCGTATTTCATTAGTGAGATGTAGGTTCCAGTCGAGCAGCCCCTTCACGCGTACCACTGCTTTGTGGAACCAACTAGAAAGTATACGTTTACACGATAATTACAATCTTAACCTGTTCATAGAAAGATTCATATGGACGCCATTACATAGTTTTAGTCGTTCTACACTTCATGCCAGACAATTCGTTGCGAACCATTTTCATTCCTTCCGTATTTCATTAGTGAGATGTAGTTTCCAGTCGAACAGCTCCTTCTCACGTACGACTGCTTTGTGGAACCAACTACAAAGTATACGCTTACACGATAGTTACAATATAACCTGTTCATAGAAAGTTTGATATGGACGCCATTACATAGTTTTAGTCGTTCTACACTTCATGCCAGACAATTTGTTGCGAACCATTTTCATTCTTTCCGTATTTCATTGGTGAGATGTAGGTTCCAGTCGAACTGCTCCTTCTCGCGTACCACTGCTTTTTGGAACCAACTAGAAAGTATACGCTTACACGATCATTACAATCTTAACCTGTTCATAGAAAGTTTCATATGGACGCCATTACATAGTTTTAGTCGTTCTACACTAAATGCCAGACAATTCGTTGCGAAGCATTTTCATTCTTTCCGTATTTCATTGGTGAGATGTAGGTTCCAGTCGAGCAGCTCCTTCTCGCGTACCACTGCTTTGTGGAGCCAACTAGAAAGTATACGCTTACACGATCATTACAATCTTAACATGTTCATAGAAAGTTTCATATGGACGCCATTACATAGTTTTTGTCGTTTTAGACTGCATGCCAGACAATTACGTTGCGAACCATTTTCATTCCTTCCGTATTTCATTAGTGAGATGTAGTTTCCAGTCGAACAGCTCCTTCTCGCGTACCACTGCTTTGTGGAACCAACTACAAAGTATACGCTTACACGATCATTACAATCTTAACCTGTTCATGGAAAGATTCACATGGAAGCCATTACATAGTTTTTGTCGTTCTACACTTCATGCCAGACAATTCGGTTGCGAACCATTTTCATTCCTTTCCGTATTTCATTAGTGAGATGTTGGTACCAGTCGAGCAGATCCTTCTCGCGTACCACTGCTTTGTGGAACCAACTACAAAGTATACGCTTACACGATCATTACAATCTTAACCTGTTCATGGAAAGATTCACACGGACGCCACTACATAGTTTTAGTCGTTCTGCACTTCATGCCAGACAATTCGGTGCGAACCATTATCATTCCTTCCGTATTTCATTAGTGAGATGTAGGTTCCAGCCGAACAGCTCCTTCTCGCGTACCACTGCTTGTGGAGCCAACTAGAAAGTATACGCTTACACGATCATTACAATCTTAACATGTTCATAGAAAGATTCATATGAACGCCATTACATAGTTTTAGTCGTTCTACACTTCATGCCAGACAATTCGTTGCGAACCATTTTCATTCCTTCCGTATTTCATTAGGGAGATGTAGGTTCCAGTCGAACAGCTCCTTCTCAGGTACCACTGCTTTGTGGAACCAACTACAAAGTATACGCTTACACGATCATTACAATCTTAACCTGTTCATAGAAAGTTTCATATAGACGCCATTACATAGTTTTGTAGTTCTACACTTCATGCCAGACAATTCGTTGCGAACCATTTTCATTCCTTCCGTATTTCATTAGGGAGATGTAGGTTCCAGGTGAGCAGCTCCTTCTCACGTACCACTGCTTTGTGGAACCAACTACAAAGTGTAGGCTGACACGATCATTACAATCTTAACCTGTTCATAGAAAGTTTCATATGGACGCCATTACATCGTTATAGTCGTTCTACACTTCATGCCAGACAATTCGTTGCGAACCATTTTCATTTCTTCCGTATTTCATTAGTGAGATGTAGGTTCCAGTCGAGCAGCTCCTTCTCGCCTACCACTACATTGTGGAACCAACTACAAAGTATACGCTTACACGATCATTACAATCTTAACCTGTTCATGGAAAGATTCACATGGACGCCATTACATAGTTTTTGTCGTTCTACACTTCATGCCAGACAATTCGTTGCGAACCATTTTCATTCCTTCCGTATTTCATTAGTGAGATGTAGGTTCCAGTCGAGCAGCTCCTTCTCGCCTACCACTACATTGTGGAACCAACTACAAAGTATACGCTGACACGATCATTACAATCTTAACCTGTTCATGGAAAGATTCACATGGACGCCATTACATAGTTTTTGTCGTTCTACACTTCATGCCAGACAATTCGTTGCGAAACCATTTTCATTCCTTCCGTATTTCATTAGTGAGATGTAGGTTCCAGTCGAACAGCTCCTTCTCAGGTACCACTGCTTTGTGGAACCAACTACAAAGTATACGCTTACACGATCATTACAATCATAACCTATTCATAGAATGTTTCATATGGACGCCATTACATAGATTTAGTCTTCCTACACTTCATGCCAGACAATTCGTTGCGAACCATTTTCATTCCTTCCGTATTTCATTAGTGAGATGTAGGTTCTAGTCTGACAGTTTTTCTCCCGTACCACTGCTTTGTGGAACCAACTACAAAGTATACGCTTACACGATCATTACAATCTTAACCTGTTCATAGAAAGTTTCATATGGACGCCATTACATAGTTTTAGTCGTTCGACACTTCATGCCAGACAATTCGTTGCGAACCATTTTCATTCCTTCCGTATTTCATTAGTGAGATGTAGGTTCCAGTCGAGCAGCTCCTTCTCACGTACCACTGCTTTGTGGAACCAACTACAAAGTATACGCTGACACGATCATTACAATCTTAACCTGTTCATAGAAAGAAATTTCATATGGACGCCATTACATAGTTTTAGTCAAGCTACACTTCATGCCAGACAATTCGTTGCGAACCATTTTCATTTCTTCCGTATTTCATTAGTGAGATGTAGGTTCCAGTCGAGCAGCTCCTTCTCGCGTACCACTGCATTGTGGAACCAAATACAAAGTATACGCTTACACGATCATTACAATCTTAACCTGTTCATGGAAAGATTCACATGGACGCCATTACATAGTTTTTGTCGTTCTACACTTCATGCCACTCGTTGCGAACCATTTTCATTCCTTCCGTATTTCATTAGTGAGACGTAGGTTCCAGTCGAGCAGCTCCTTCTCACGTACCACTGCTTTGTGGAACCAACTAGAAAGTATACGCTGACACGATCATTACAATCTTAACCTGTTCATAGAAAGTTTCATATGGACGCCATTACATAGTTTTGTAGTTCTACACTTCATGCCAGACAATTAGTTGCGAAACATTTTCATTCCTTCCGTATTTCATTAGTGAGATGTAGGTTCCAGTCGAGCAGCTCCTTCTCACGTACCACTGCTTTGTGGAACCAACTAGAAAGCATACGCTGACACGATCATTACAATCTTAACCTGTTCATAGAAAGTTTCAAATGGACGCCATTACATAGTTTTAGTCGTTCTACACTTCATGCCACTCGTTGCGAACCATTTTCATTCCTTCCGTATTTCATTAGTGAGACGTAGGTTCCAGGCGAACAGCTCCTTCTCGCGTACCACTGCTTTGTAGAACCAACTAGAAAGTATACGCTTACACGATCATTACAATCTGAACCTGTTCATAGAAAGTTTCATATGGACGCCATTACATAGTTTTGTAGTTCTACACTTCATGCCAGACAATTCGTTGCGAACCATTTTCATTCCTTCCGTATTTCATTAGGGAGATGTAGGTTCCAGTTGAGCAGCTCCTTCTCACGTACCACTGCTTTGTGGAACCAACTACAAAGTATACGCTTACACGATCATTACAATCTTAACCTGTTCATAGAAAGTTTCATATGGACGCCATTACATAGTTTTGTAGTTCTACACTTCATGCCAGACAATTCGTTGCGAACCATTTTCATTCCTTCCGTATTTCATTAGGGAGATGTAGGTTCCAGGTGAGCAGCTCCTTCTCACGTACCACAGCTTTGTGGAACCAACTAGAAAGTATACGCTTACACTATCATTACAATCTTAACCTGTTCATAGAAAGTTTCATATGGACGCCATTACATAGTTTTGTAGTTCTACACATCATGCCAGACAATTCGTTGCGAACCATTTTCATTCCTTCCGTATTTCATTAGGGAGATGTAGGTTCCAGTTGAGCAGCTCCTTCTCACGTACCACTGCTTTGTGGAACCAACTACAAAGTATACGCTTACACGATCATTACAATCTTAACCTGTTCATAGAAAGTTTCATATGGACGCCATTACATAGTTTTAGTCGTTCTACACTTCATGCCAGACAATTCGTTGCGAACCATTTTCATACCTTCCGTATTTCATTAGTGAGATGTAGGTTCCAGTCGAGCAGCTCCTTCTCACGTACCACTGCTGTGTGGAACCAACTACAAAGTATACGCTTACACGATCATTACAATCTTAACCTGTTCATAGAAAGTTTCATATGGACGCCATTACATAGTTTTAGTCGTTCTACACTTCATGCCAGACAATTCGTTGCGAACCATTTTCATTCTTTCCGTATTTCAATAGTGAGATGTAGGGTCCAGTCGAGCAGCTCCTTCTCACGTACCACTGCTTTGTGGAAACAACGACAATGTATACGCTTACACGATTATTACAATCTTAACCTGTTCATAGAAAGTTTCATATGGACGCCATTACTATAGTTTTAGTCGTTCTTCACTTCATGCCAGACAATTCGTTGCGAACCATTTTCATTCCTTCCGTATTTCATTAGTGAGATGTAGGTTCCAGTCGAGCAGCTCCTTCTCAAGTACCACTGCTTTGTGGAACCAACTACAAAATATACTCTTACACGATCATTACAATCTTAACCTGTTCAAAGAAAGTTTCATATGGACGCCATTACATAGTTTTTGTCGTTCTACACTTCATGCCAGACAATTCGTTGCGAAATATTTTCATTCCTTCCGTATTTCATTAGTGAGATGTAGGTTCCAGTCGAGCATCTCCTTCTCACGTACGACTGCTTTGTGGAACCAACTACAAAGTATACGCTTACACGATCATTACAATCTTAACCTGTTCATAGAAATTTCATATGGACGCCATTACATAGTTTTTGTCGTTCTACACTTCATGCCAGACAATTCGTTGCGAACCATTTTCATTCCTTCCGTATTTCCTTAGTGAGATGTAGGTTCCAGTCGAGCAGCTCCTTCTCGCGTACCACTGCTTTGTGGAACAAACTAGAAAGTAAACGTTTACACGATCATTACAATCTTAACATGTTCATAGAAAGTTTCATATGGACGCCATTACATAGTTTTTGTCGTTCTACACTTCATGCCAGACAATTCGTTGCGAACCATTTTCATTCCTTCCGTATTTCATTAGTGAGATGTAGGTTCCAGGCGAGCAGCTCCTTCTCACGTACCACTGCTAGAACCAACTACAAAGTATACGCTTACACGATCATTACAATCTTAACCTGTTCATAGAAATTTCATATGGACGCCATTACATAGATTTTCGTCGTTCTACACTTCATGCCAGACAATTCGTTGCGAACCATTTTCATTCCTTCCGTATTTCATTAGTGAGATGTAGGTTCCAGTCTAGCAGCTCCTTCTCACGTACCACTGCTTTGTGGAACCAACTAGAAAGTATACGCTGACACGATCATTACAATCTTAACCTGTTCATAGAAAGTTTCATATGGACGCCATTACATAGTTTTTGTCGTTCTACACTTCATGCCAGACCATTCGTTGCGAAACATTTTCATTCCTTCCGTATTTCATTAGTGAGATGTAGGTTCAGCTCGAGCAGCTCCTTCTCACGTACCACTGCTTTGTGGAACCAACTACAAAGTATACGCTTACACGATCATTACAATCTTAACCTGTTCATAGAAATTTCATATGGACGCCATTACATAGTTTTTGTCGTTCTACACTTCATGCCAGACAATTCGGTGCGGACCATTTTCATTCCTTCCGTATTTCATTAGTGAGATGTAGGTTCCAGTCGAGCAGCTCCTTCTCACGTACCACTGCTTTGTGGAACCAACTAGAAAGTATACGCTGACACGATCATTACAATCTTAACCTGTTCATAGAAAGTTTCATATGGACGCCATTACATAGTTTTTGTCGTTCTACACTTCATGCCAGACAATTCGTTGCGAACCATTTTCATTCCTTCCGTATTTCATTAGTTAGATGTAGGTTCCAGTCGAGCAGCTGCTTCTCACGTACCACTGCTTTGTGGAACCAACTACAATGTATACGCTTACACGATCATTACAATCTTAACCTGTTCATAGAAAGTTTCATATGGACGCCATTACATAGTTTTTGTCGTTCTACACTTCATGCCAGACAATTCGTTGCGAACCATTTTCTTTCCTTCCATATTTCATTAGTGAGATGTAGGTTCCAGTCGAGCAGCTCCTTCTCGTACCACTGCTTTGTGGAACCAACTACAAAGTATACGCTGACACGATCATTACAATCTTAACATGTTCATAGAAAGTTTCATATGGACGCCATTACATAGTTTTTGTCGTTCTACACTTCATGCCAGACAATTCGTTGCGAACCATTTTCATTCCTTCCGTATTTCATTAGTGAGATGTAGGTTCCAGTCTAGCAGCTCCTTCTCACGTACCACTGCTTTGTGGAACCAACTAGAAAGTATACGCTGACACGATCATTACAATCTTAACCTGTTCATAGAAAGTTTCATATGGACGCCATTACATAGTTTTTGTCGTTCTACACTTCATGCCAGACCATTCGTTGCGAAACATTTTCATTCCTTCCCTATTTCATTAGTGAGATGTAGGTTCAGCTCGAGCAGCTCCTTCTCACGTACCACTGCTTTGTGGAACCAACTACAAAATATACGCTTACACGATCATTACAATCTTAACCTGTTCATAGAAATTTCATATGGACGCCATTACATAGTTTTTGTCGTTCTACACTTCATGCCAGACAATTCGGTGCGGACCATTTTCATTCCTTCCGTATTTCGTTAGTGAGATGTAGGTTCCAGTCGAGCAGCTCCTTCTCACGTACCACTGCTTTGTAGAACCAACAACAAAGTATACGCTTACACGATCATTACAATCTTAACCTGTTCATAGAAATTTCATATGGACGCCATTACATAGTTTTTGTCGTTCTACACTTCATGCCAGACAACTCGTTGCGAACCATTTTATTTCCTTCCGTATTTCATTAGTGAGATGTAGGTTCCAGTCGAACAGCTCCTTCTCGCGTACCACTGCTTTGTGAAGCCAACTAGAAAGTATACGCTTACACGATCATTACAATCTTAACCTGTTCATAGAAAGTTTAATATGGACGCCATTACATAGTTTTAGTCGTTCTACACTTCATGCCAGACAATTCGTTGCGAACCATTTTCATTCCTTCCGTATTTCATTAGTGAGATGTAGGTTCCAGTCGAGCATCTCCTTCTCGCGTACCACTGCTTTGTGGAACCAACTACAAAGTATACGCTTACACGATCTTTACAATCTTAACCTGTTCATAGAATGTTTCATATGGACGCCATTACATAGTTTTAGTCTTTCTACACTTCATGCCAGACAATTCGTTGCGAACCATTTTCATTCCTTCCGTATTTCATTAGTGAGATGTAGGTTCTGGTCTGACAGCTTTTTCTCCCGTACCATTGCTGTGTGGAACCAACTAGAAAGTATACGCTTACACGATCATTACAATCTTAACATGTTCATAGAAAGTTTCATATGGACGCCATTACATAGTTTTAGTCGTTCTACACTTCATGCCAGACAATTCGTTGCGAACCATTTTCATTCCTTCCGTATTTCCTTAGTGAGATGTAGGTTCCAGTCGAGCATCTCCTTCTCACGTACCACTGCTTTGTGGAACCAACTACAAAGTATACGCTTACACGATCATTACAATCTTAACCTGTTCATAGAATGTTTCATATGGACGCCATTACATAGTTTTAGTCTTTCTACACTTCATGCCAGACAATTCGTTGCGAACCATTTTCATTCCTTCCGTATTTCATTAGTGAGATGTAGGTTCTAATCTGACAGCTTTTTCTCCCGTACCATTGCTGTGTGGAACCAACTACAAAGTATACGCTTACACGATCATTACAATCTTAACCTCTTCATAGAATGATTCATATGGACGCCATTATATAGTTTTTGTCGTTCAACACTTCATGCCAGACAATTCGTTGCGAAACATTTTCATTCCTTCCGTATTTCATTAGTGAGATGTAGGTTCCAGTCTAGCAGCTCCTTCTCACGTACCACTGCTTTGTGGAACCAACTAGAAAGTATACGCTGACACGATCATTACAATCTTAACCTGTTCATAGAAAGTTTCATATGGACGCCATTACATAGTTTTTGTCGTTCTACACTTCATGCCAGACCATTCGTTGCGAAACATTTTCATTCCTTCCGTATTTCATTAGTGAGATGTAGGTTCAGCTCGAGCAGCTCCTTCTCACGTACCACTGCTTTGTGGAACCAACTACAAAGTATACGCTTACACGATCATTACAATCTTAACCTGTTCATAGAAATTTCATATGGACGCCATTACATAGTTTTTGTCGTTCTACACTTCATGCCAGACAATTCGGTGCGGACCATTTTCATTCCTTCCGTATTTCATTAGTGAGATGTAGGTTCCAGTCGAGCAGCTCCTTCTCACGTACCACTGCTTTGTGGAACCAACTAGAAAGTATACGCTGACACGATCATTACAATCTTAACCTGTTCATAGAAAGTTTCATATGGACGCCATTACATAGTTTTTGTCGTTCTACACTTCATGCCAGACAATTCGTTGCGAACCATTTTCATTCCTTCCGTATTTCATTAGTTAGATGTAGGTTCCAGTCGAGCAGCTGCTTCTCACGTACCACTGCTTTGTGGAACCAACTACAATGTATACGCTTACACGATCATTACAATCTTAACCTGTTCATAGAAAGTTTCATATGGACGCCATTACATAGTTTTTGTCGTTCTACACTTCATGCCAGACAATTCGTTGCGAACCATTTTCTTTCCTTCCATATTTCATTAGTGAGATGTAGGTTCCAGTCGAGCAGCTCCTTCTCACGTACCACTGCTTTGTGGAACCAACTACAAAGTATACGCTGACACGATCATTACAATCTTAACATGTTCATAGAAAGTTTCATATGGACGCCATTACATAGTTTTTGTCGTTCTACACTTCATGCCAGACAATTCGTTGCGAACCATTTTCATTCCTTCCGTATTTCATTAGTGAGATGTAGGTTCCAGTCTAGCAGCTCCTTCTCACGTACCACTGCTTTGTGGAACCAACTAGAAAGTATACGCTGACACGATCATTACAATCTTAACCTGTTCATAGAAAGTTTCATATGGACGCCATTACATAGTTTTTGTCGTTCTACACTTCATGCCAGACCATTCGTTGCGAAACATTTTCATTCCTTCCCTATTTCATTAGTGAGATGTAGGTTCAGCTCGAGCAGCTCCTTCTCACGTACCACTGCTTTGTGGAACCAACTACAAAATATACGCTTACACGATCATTACAATCTTAACCTGTTCATAGAAATTTCATATGGACGCCATTACATAGTTTTTGTCGTTCTACACTTCATGCCAGACAATTCGGTGCGGACCATTTTCATTCCTTCCGTATTTCGTTAGTGAGATGTAGGTTCCAGTCGAGCAGCTCCTTCTCACGTACCACTGCTTTGTAGAACCAACAACAAAGTATACGCTTACACGATCATTACAATCTTAACCTGTTCATAGAAATTTCATATGGACGCCATTACATAGTTTTTGTCGTTCTACACTTCATGCCAGACAACTCGTTGCGAACCATTTTATTTCCTTCCGTATTTCATTAGTGAGATGTAGGTTCCAGTCGAACAGCTCCTTCTCGCGTACCACTGCTTTGTGAAGCCAACTAGAAAGTATACGCTTACACGATCATTACAATCTTAACCTGTTCATAGAAAGTTTAATATGGACGCCATTACATAGTTTTAGTCGTTCTACACTTCATGCCAGACAATTCGTTGCGAACCATTTTCATTCCTTCCGTATTTCATTAGTGAGATGTAGGTTCCAGTCGAGCATCTCCTTCTCGCGTACCACTGCTTTGTGGAACCAACTACAAAGTATACGCTTACACGATCTTTACAATCTTAACCTGTTCATAGAATGTTTCATATGGACGCCATTACATAGTTTTAGTCTTTCTACACTTCATGCCAGACAATTCGTTGCGAACCATTTTCATTCCTTCCGTATTTCATTAGTGAGATGTAGGTTCTGGTCTGACAGCTTTTTCTCCCGTACCATTGCTGTGTGGAACCAACTAGAAAGTATACGCTTACACGATCATTACAATCTTAACATGTTCATAGAAAGTTTCATATGGACGCCATTACATAGTTTTAGTCGTTCTACACTTCATGCCAGACAATTCGTTGCGAACCATTTTCATTCCTTCCGTATTTCCTTAGTGAGATGTAGGTTCCAGTCGAGCATCTCCTTCTCACGTACCACTGCTTTGTGGAACCAACTACAAAGTATACGCTTACACGATCATTACAATCTTAACCTGTTCATAGAATGTTTCATATGGACGCCATTACATAGTTTTAGTCTTTCTACACTTCATGCCAGACAATTCGTTGCGAACCATTTTCATTCCTTCCGTATTTCATTAGTGAGATGTAGGTTCTAATCTGACAGCTTTTTCTCCCGTACCATTGCTGTGTGGAACCAACTACAAAGTATACGCTTACACGATCATTACAATCTTAACCTCTTCATAGAATGATTCATATGGACGCCATTATATAGTTTTTGTCGTTCAACACTTCATGCCAGACAATTCGTTGCGAAACATTTTCATTCCTTCCGTATTTCATTAGTGAGATGTAGGTTCCAGTCGAGCAGCTCCTTCTCGCGTACCACTGCTTTGTGGAACCAACTAGAAAGTATACGCTTACACGATCATTACAATCTTAACATGTTCATAGAAAGTTTCATATGGACGCCATTACATAGTTTTAGTCGTTCTACACTTCATGCCAGACAATTCGTTGCGAACCATTTTCATCCCTTCCGTATTTCTTTAGTGAGTTGTAGGTTCCAGTCGAGCAGCTCCTTCTCGCGTACCACTGCTTTGTGGAACCAACTACAAAGTATACGCTTACACGATCATTACCATCCTGACCTGTTCATAGAAAGTTTCATATGAACGCCATTACATAGTTCTAATCGTTCTACACTTCATGCCAGACAATTCGTTGAGAACCATTTTCATTCCTTCCGTATTTCATTAGTGAGATGTAGTTTCCAGTCGAACAGCTCCTTCTCAGGTACCACTGCTTTGTGGAACCAACTACAAAGTATACGCTTACACGATCATTACAATCTTAACCTTTTCATAGAAAGTTTCATATGGACGCCATTACATAGTTTTAGTCGTTCTACACTTCATGCCAGACAATTCGTTGCGAATCATTTTCATTCCTTACGTATTTCATTAGGGAGATGTAGGTTCCAGTCGAACAGCTCCTTCTCAGGTACCACTGCTTTGTGGAACCAACTACAAAGTATACGCTTACACGATCATTACAATCTTAACCTGTTCATAGAAAGTTTCATATAGACGCCATTACATAGTTTTGTAGTTCTACACTTCATGCCAGACAATTCGTTGCGAACCATTTTCATTCCTTCCGTATTTCATTAGTGAGATGTAGGTTCCAGTCGAGCAGCTCCTTCTCACGTACCACTGCTTTGTGGAACCAACTAGAAAGTATACGCTTACACGATCATTACCATCCTAACCTGTTCATAGAAAGTTTCATATGAACGCCATTACATAGTTCTAATCGTTCTACACTTCATGCCAGACAATTCGTTGCGAACCATTTTCATTCCTTCCGTATTTCATTAGTGAGATGTAGGTTCCAGTCGAACAGCTCCTTCTCAGGTACCACTGCTTTGTGGAACCAACTACAAAGTATACGCTTACACGATCATTACAATCATAACCTATTCATAGAATGTTTCATATGGACGCCATTACATAGATTTAGTCTTCCTACACTTCATGCCAGACAATTCGTTGCGAACCATTTTCATTCCTTCCGTATCTCATTAGTGAGATGTAGGTTCTAGTCTGACAGTTTTTCTCCCGTACCACTGCTTTGTGGAACCAACTACAAAGTATACGCTGACACGATCATTACAATCTTAACCTGTTCATAGAAAGATTCATATGGACGCCATTACATAGTTTTAGTCAAGCTACACTTCATGTCAGACAATTCGTTGCGAACCATTTTCATTTCTTCCGTATTTCATTAGTGAGATGTAGGTTCCAGTCGAGCAGCTCCTTCTCGCGTACCACTGCATTGTGGAACCAAATACAAAGTATACGCTTACACGATCATTACAATCTTAACCTGTTCATGGAAAGATTCACATGGACGCCATTACATAGTTTTTGTCGTTCTACATTTCATGCCACTCGTTGCGAACCATTTTCATTCCTTCCGTATTTCATTAGTGAGACGTAGGTTCCAGTCGAGCAGCTCCTTCTCACGTACCACTGCTTTGTGGAACCAACTAGAAAGTATACGCTGACACGATCATTACAATCTTAACCTGTTCATAGAAAGTTTCATATGGACGCCATTACATAGTTTTGTAGTTCTACACTTCATGCCAGACAATTAGTTGCGAAACATTTTCATTCCTTCCGTATTTCATTAGTGAGATGTAGGTTCCAGTCGAGCAGCTCCTTCTCACGCACCACTGCTTTGTGGAACCAACTAGAAAGCATACGCTGATACGATCATTACAATCTTAACCTGTTCATAGAAAGTTTCAAATGGACGCCATTACATAGTTTTAGTAGTTCTACACTTCATGCCACTCGTTGCGAACCATTTTCATTCCTTCCGTATTTCATTAGTGAGACGTAGGTTCCAGGCGAACAGCTCCTTCTCGCGTACCACTGCTTTGTAGAACCAACTAGAAAGTACACGCTTACACGATCATTACAATCTTAACCTGTTCATAGAAAGTTTCATATGGACGCCATTACATAGTTTTGTAGTTCTACACTTCATGCCAGACAATTCGTTGCGAACCATTTTCATTCCTTCCGTATTTCATTAGGGAGATGTAGGTTCCAGTTGAGCAGCTCCTTCTCACGTACCACTGCTTTGTGGAACCAACTACAAAGTATACGCTTACACGATCATTACAATCTTAACCTGTTCATAGAAAGTTTCATATGGACGCCATTACATAGTTTTGTAGTTCTACACTTCATGCCAGACATTTCGTTGCGAACCATTTTCATTCCTTCCGTATTTCATTAGGGAGATGTAGGTTCCAGTTGAGCAGCTCCTTCGCACGTACCACTGCTTTGTGGAACCAACTACAAAGTATACGCTTACACGATCATTACCATCCTAACCTGTTCATAGAAAGTTTCATATGAACGCCATTACATAGTTCTAATCGTTCTACACTTCATGCCAGACAATTCGTTGCGAACCATTTTCATTCCTTCCGTATTTCATTAGTGAGATGTAGGTTCCAGTCGAACAGCTCCTTCTCAGGTACCACTGCTTTGTGGAACCAACTACAAAGTATACGCTTACACGATCATTACAATCATAACCTATTCATAGAATGTTTCATATGGACGCCATTACATAGATTTAGTCTTCCTACACTTCATGCCAGACAATTCGTTGCGAACCATTTTCATTCCTTCCGTATCTCATTAGTGAGATGTAGGTTCTAGTCTGACAGTTTTTCTCCCGTACCACTGCTTTGTGGAACCAACTACAAAGTATACGCTGACACGATCATTACAATCTTAACCTGTTCATAGAAAGATTCATATGGACGCCATTACATAGTTTTAGTCAAGCTACACTTCATGTCAGACAATTCGTTGCGAACCATTTTCATTTCTTCCGTATTTCATTAGTGAGATGTAGGTTCCAGTCGAGCAGCTCCTTCTCGCGTACCACTGCATTGTGGAACCAAATACAAAGTATACGCTTACACGATCATTACAATCTTAACCTGTTCATGGAAAGATTCACATGGACGCCATTACATAGTTTTTGTCGTTCTACACTTCATGCCACTCGTTGCGAACCATTTTCATTCCTTCCGTATTTCATTAGTGAGACGTAGGTTCCAGTCGAGCAGCTCCTTCTCACGTACCACTGCTTTGTGGAACCAACTAGAAAGTATACGCTGACACGATCATTACAATCTTAACCTGTTCATAGAAAGTTTCATATGGACGCCATTACATAGTTTTGTAGTTCTACACTTCATGCCAGACAATTAGTTGCGAAACATTTTCATTCCTTCCGTATTTCATTAGTGAGATGTAGGTTCCAGTCGAGCAGCTCCTTCTCACGTACCACTGCTTTGTGGAACCAACTAGAAAGCATACGCTGATACGATCATTACAATCTTAACCTGTTCATAGAAAGTTTCAAATGGACGCCATTACATAGTTTTAGTCGTTCTACACTTCATGCCACTCGTTGCGAACCATTTTCATTCCTTCCGTATTTCATTAGTGAGACGTAGGTTCCAGGCGAACAGCTCCTTCTCGCGTACCACTGCTTTGTAGAACCAACTAGAAAGTATACGCTTACACGATCATTACAATCTTAACCTGTTCATAGAAAGTTTCATATGGACGCCATTACATAGTTTTGTAGTTCTACACTTCATGCCAGACAATTCGTTGCGAACCATTTTCATTCCTTCCGTATTTCATTAGGGAGATGTAGGTTCCAGTTGAGCAGCTCCTTCTCACGTACCACTGCTTTGTGGAACCAACTACAAAGTATACGCTTACACGATCATTACAATCTTAACCTGTTCATAGAAAGTTTCATATGGACGCCATTACATAGTTTTGTAGTTCTACACTTCATGCCAGACAATTCGTTGCGAACCATTTTCATTCCTTCCGTATTTCATTAGGGAGATGTAGGTTCCAGTTGAGCAGCCCCTTCTCACGTACCACTGCTTTGTGGAACCAAATACAAAGTATACGCTTACACGATCATTACAATATTAACCTGTTTATAGAAAGTTTCATATGGACGCCATTACATAGTTTTGTCGTTCTACACTTCATGCCAGACAATTCGTTGCGAACCATTTTCATTCCTTCCGTATTTCATTAGTGAGATGTAGGTTCCAGTCGAGCAGCTCCTTCTCACGTACCACTGCTTTGTGGAACCAACTAGAAAGTATACGCTGACACGATCATTACAATCTTAACCTGTTCATAGAAAGTTTCATATGGACGCCATTACATAGTTTTGTAGTTCTACACTTCATGCCAGACAATTAGTTGCGAAACATTTTCATTCCTTCCGTATTTCATTAGTGAGATGTAGGTTCCAGTCGAGCAGCTCCTTCTCACGTACCACTGCTTTGTGGAACCAACTAGAAAGCATACGCTGATACGATCATTACAATCTTAACCTGTTCATAGAAAGTTTCAAATGGACGCCATTACATAGTTTTAGTCGTTCTACACTTCATGCCACTCGTTGCGAACCATTTTCATTCCTTCCGTATTTCATTAGTGAGACGTAGGTTCCAGGCGAACAGCTCCTTCTCGCGTACCATTGCTTTGTAGAACCAACAAGAAAGTATACGCTTACACGATCATTACAATCTTAACCTGTTCATAGAAAGTTTCATATGGACGCCATTACATAGTTTTGTAGTTCTACACTTCATGCCAGACAATTCGTTGCGAACCATTTTCATTCCTTCCGTATTTCATTAGGGAGATGTAGGTTCCAGTTGAGCAGCTCCTTCTCACGTACCACTGCTTTGTGGAACCAACTACAAAGTATACGCTTACACGATCATTACAATCTTAACCTGTTCATAGAAAGTTTCATATGGACGCCATTACATAGTTTTGTAGTTCTACACTTCATGCCAGACAATTCGTTGCGAACCATTTTCATTCCTTCCGTATTTCATTAGGGAGATGTAGGTTCCAGTTGAGCAGCCCCTTCTCACGTACCACTGCTTTGTGGAACCAACTACAAAGTATACGCTTACACGATCATTACAATCTTAACCTGTTCATAGAAAGTTTCATATGGACGCTATTACATAGTTTTGTAGTTCTACACTTCATGCCAGACATTTCGTTGCGAACCATTTTCATTCCTTCCGTATTTCATTAGGGAGATGTAGGTTCCAGTTGAGCAGCTCCTTCGCACGTACCACTGCTTTGTGGAACCAACTACAAAGTATACGCTTACACGATCATTACAATCTTAACCTGTTCATGGAAAGATTCACATGGACGCCTTTACATAGTTTTTGTCGTTCTACACTTCATGCCACTCGTTGCGAACCATTTTCATTCCTTCCGTATTTCATTAGTGAGACGTAGGTTCCAGTCGAGCAGCTCCTTCTCACGTACCACTGCTTTGTGGAACCAACTACAAAGTATACGCTGACACGATCATTACAATCTTAACCTGTTCATAGAAAGTTTCATATGGACGCCATTACATAGTTTTGTAGTTCTACACTTCATGCCAGACAATTAGTTGCGAAACATTTTCATTCCTTCCGTATTTCATTAGTGAGATGTAGGTTCCAGTCGAGCAGCTCCTTCTCACGTACCACTGCTTTGTGGAACCAACTAGAAAGCATACGCTGATACGATCATTACAATCTTAACCTGTTCATAGAAAGTTTCAAATGGACGCCATTACATAGTTTTAGTCGTTCTACACTTCATGCCACTCGTTGCGAACCATTTTCATTCCTTCCGTATTTCATTAGTGAGACGTAGGTTCCAGGCGAACATCTCCTTCTCGCGTACCACTGCTTTGTAGAACCAACAAGAAAGTATACGCTTACACGATCATTACAATCTTAACCTGTTCATAGAAAGTTTCATATGGACGCCATTACATAGTTTTGTAGTTCTACACTTCATGCCAGACAATTCGTTGCGAACCATTTTCATTCCTTCCGTATTTCATTAGGGAGATGTAGGTTCCAGTTGAGCAGCTCCTTCTCACGTACCACTGCTTTGTGGAACCAACTACAAAGTATACGCTTACACGATCATTACAATGTTAACCTGTTCATAGAAAGTTTCATATGGACGCCATTACATAGTTTTGTAGTTCTACACTTCATGCCAGACAATTCGTTGCGAACCATTTTCATTCCTTCCGTATTTCATTAGGGAGATGTAGGTTCCAGTTGAGCAGCTCCTTCTCACGTACCACTGCTTTGTGGAACCAACTACAAAGTATACGCTTACACGATCATTACAATCTTAACCTGTTCATAGAAAGTTTCATATGGACGCCATTACATAGTTTTGTAGTTCTACACTTCATGCCAGACATTTCGTTGCGAACCATTTTCATTCCTTCCGTATTTCATTAGGGAGATGTAGGTTCCAGTTGAGCAGCTCCTTCGCACGTACCACTGCTTTGTGGAACCAACTACAAAGTATACGCTTACACGATCATTACCATCCTAACCTGTTCATAGAAAGTTTCATATGAACGCCATTACATAGTTCTAATCGTTCTACACTTCATGCCAGACAATTCGTTGCGCACCATTTTCATTCCTTCCGTATTTCATTAGTGAGATGTAGGTTCCAGTCGAACAGCTCCTTCTCAGGTACCACTGCTTTGTGGAACCAACTACAAAGTATACGCTTACACGATCATTACAATCATAACCTATTCATAGAATGTTTCATATGGACGCCATTACATAGATTTAGTCTTCCTACACTTCATGCCAGACAATTCGTTGCGAACCATTTTCATTCCTTCCGTATCTCATTAGTGAGATGTAGGTTCTAGTCTGACAGTTTTTCTCCCGTACCACTGCTTTGTGGAACCAACTACAAAGTATACGCTGACACGATCATTACAATCTTAACCTGTTCATAGAAAGATTCATATGGACGCCATTACATAGTTTTAGTCAAGCTACACTTCATGCCAGACAATTCGTTGCGAACCATTTTCATTTCTTCCGTATTTCATTAGTGAGATGTAGGTTCCAGTCGAGCAGCTCCTTCTCGCGTACCACTGCATTGTGGAACCAAATACAAAGTATACGCTTACACGATCATTACAATCTTAACCTGTTCATGGAAAGATTCACATGGACGCCATTACATAGTTTTTGTCGTTCTACACTTCATGCCACTCGTTGCGAACCATTTTCATTCCTTCCGTATTTCATTAGTGAGACGTAGGTTCCAGTCGAGCAGCTCCTTCTCACGTACCACTGCTTTGTGGAACCAACTAGAAAGTATACGCTGACACGATCATTACAATCTTAACCTGTTCATAGAAAGTTTCATATGGACGCCATTACATAGTTTTGTAGTTCTACACTTCATGCCAGACAATTAGTTGCGAAACATTTTCATTCCTTCCGTATTTCATTAGTGAGATGTAGGTTCCAGTCGAGCAGCTCCTTCTCACGTACCACTGCTTTGTGGAACCAACTAGAAAGCATACGCTGTTACGATCATTACAATCTTAACCTGTTCATAGAAAGTTTCAAATGGACGCCATTACATAGTTTTAGTCGTTCTACACTTCATGCCACTCGTTGCGAACCATTTTCATTCCTTCCGTATTTCATTTGTGAGACGTAGGTTCCAGGCGAACAGCTCCTTCTCGCGTACCACTGCTTTGTATAACCAACTAGAAAGTATACGCTTACACGATCATTACAATCTTAACCTGTTCATAGAAAGTTTCATATGGACGCCATTACATAGTTTTGTAGTTCTACACTTCATGCCAGACAATTCGTTGCGAACCATTTTCATTCCTTCCGTATTTCATTAGGGAGATGTAGGTTCCAGTTGAGCAGCTCCTTCTCACGTACCACTGCTTTGTGGAACCAACTACAAAGTATACGCTTACACGATCATTACAATCTTAACCTGTTCATAGAAAGTTTCATATGGACGCCATTACATAGTTTTGTAGTTCTACACTTCATGCCAGACAATTCGTTGCGAACCATTTTCATTCCTTCCGTATTTCATTAGGGAGATGTAGGTTCCAGTTGAGCAGCCCCTTCTCACGTACCACTGCTTTGTGGAACCAACTACAAAGTATACGCTTACACGATCATTACAATCTTAACCTGTTCATAGAAAGTTTCATATGGACGCCATTACATAGTTTTGTAGTTCTACACTTCATGCCAGACATTTCGTTGCGAACCATTTTCATTCCTTCCGTATTTCATTAGGGAGATGTAGGTTCCAGTTGAGCAGCTCCTTCGCACGTACCACTGCTTTGTGGAACCAACTACAAAGTATACGCTTACACGATCATTACAATCTTAACCTGTTCATAGAAAGTTTCATATGGACGCCATTACATAGTTTTAGTCGTTCTACACTTCATGCCAGACAATTCGTTGCGAACCATTTTCATACCTTCCGTATTTCATTAGTGAGATGTAGGTTCCAGTCGAGCAGCTCCTTCTCACGTACCACTGCTGTGTGGAACCAACTACAAAGTATACGCTTACACGATCATTACAATCTTAACCTGTTCATAGAAAGTTTCATATGGACGCCATTACATAGTTTTAGTCGTTCTACACTTCATGCCAGACAATTCGTTGCGAACCATTTTCATTCTTTCCGTATTTTAATAGTGAGATGTAGGGTCCAGTCGAGCAGCTCCTTCTCACGTACCACTGCTTTGTGGAAACAACGACAATGTATACGCTTACACGATTATTACAATCTTAACCTGTTCAAAGAAAGTTTCATATGGACGCCATTACTATAGTTTAGTCGTTCTTCACTTCATGCCAGACAATTCGTTGCGAACCATTTTCATTCCTTCCGTATTTCATTAGTGAGATGTAGGTTCCAGTCGAGCAGCTCCTTCTCAAGTACCACTGCTTTGTGGAACCAACTACAAAATATACTCTTACACGATCATTACAATCTTAACCTGTTCAAAGAAAGTTTCATATGGACGCCATTACATAGTTTTTGTCGTTCTACACTTCATGCCAGACAATTCGTTGCGAAATATTTTCATTCCTTCCGTATTTCATCAGTGAGATGTAGGTTCCAGTCGAGCATCTCCTTCTCACGTACGACTGCTTTGTGGAACCAACTACAAAGTATACGCTTACACGATCATTACAATCTTAACCTGTTCATAGAAATTTCATATGGACGCCATTACATAGTTTTTGTCGTTCTACACTTCATGCCAGACAATTCGTTGCGAACCATTTTCATTCCTTCCGTATTTCCTTAGTGAGATGTAGGTTCCAGTCGAGCAGCTCCTTCTCGCGTACCACTGCTTTGTGGAACAAACTAGAAAGTAAACGTTTACACGATCATTACAATCTTAACATGTTCATAGAAAGTTTCATATGGACGCCATTAGATAGTTTTTGTCGTTCTACACTTCATGCCAGACAATTCGTTGCGAACCATTTTCATTCCTTCCGTATTTCATTAGTGAGATGTTGGTTCCAGTCGAGCAGCTCCTTCTCACGTACCACTGCTTTGTAGAACCAACTACAAAGTATACGCTTACACGATCATTACAATCTTAACCTGTTCATAGAAATTTCATATGGACGCCATTACATAGTTTTTGTCGTTCTACACTTCATGCCAGACAATTCGTTGCGAACCATTTTCATTCCTTCCGTATTTCATTAGTGAGATGTAGGTTCCAGTCTAGCAGCTCCTTCTCACGTACCACTGCTTTGTGGAACCAACTACAAAGTATACGCTGACACGATCATTACAATCTTAACCTGTTCATAGAAAGTTTCATATGGACGCCATTACATAGTTTTTGTCGTTCTACACTTCATGCCAGACCATTCGTTGCGAAACATTTTCATTCCTTCCGTATTTCATTAGTGAGATGTAGGTTCAGCTCGAGCAGCTCCTTCTCACGTACCACTGCTTTGTGGAACCAAGTACAAAGTATACGCTTACACGATCATGACAATCTTAACCTGTTCATAGAAATTTCATATGGACGCCATTACATAGTTTTTGTCGTTCTACACTTCATGCCAGACAATTCGGTGCGAACCATTTTCATTCCTTCCGTATTTCATTAGTGAGATGTAGGTTCCAGTCGAGCAGCTCCTTCTCACGTACCACTGCTTTGTGGAACCAACTAGAAAGTATACGCTGACACGATCATTACAATCTTAACCTGTTCATAGAAAGTTTCATATGGACGCCATTACATAGTTTTTGTCGTTCTACACTTCATGCCAGACAATTCGTTGCGAACCATTTTCATTCCTTCCGTATTTCATTAGTTAGATGTAGGTTCCAGTCGAGCAGCTGCTTCTCACGTACCACTGCTTTGTGGAACCAACTACAATGTATACGCTTACACGATCATTACAATCTTAACCTGTTCATAGAAAGTTTCATACGGACGCCATTACATAGTTTTTGTCGTTCTACACTTCATGCCAGACAATTCGTTGCGAACCATTTTCTTTCCTTCCATATTTCATTAGTGAGATGTAGGTTCCAGTCGAGGAGCTCCTTCTCACGTACCACTGCTTTGTGGAACCAACTACAAAGTATACGCTGACACGATCATTACAATCTTAACATGTTCATAGAAAGTTTCATATGGACGCCATTACATAGTTTTTGTCGTTCTACACTTCATGCCAGACAATTCATTGCGAACCATTTTCATTCCTTCCGTATTTCATTAGTGAGATGTAGGTTCCAGTCTAGCAGCTCCTTCTCACGTACCACTGCTTTGTGGAACCAACTACAATGTATACGCTGACACGATCATTACAATCTTAACCTGTTCATAGAAAGTTTCATATGGACGCCATTACATAGTTTTTGTCGTTCTACACTTCATGCCAGACCATTCGTTGCGAAACATTTTCATTCCTTCCCTATTTCATTAGTGAGATGTAGGTTCAGCTCGAGCAGCTCCTTCTCACGTACCACTGCTTTGTGGAACCAACTACAAAATATACGCTTACACGATCATTACAATCTTAACCTGTTCATAGAAATTTCATATGGACGCCATTACATAGTTTTTGTCGTTCTACACTTCATGCCAGACAATTCGGTGCGGACCATTTTCATTCCTTCCGTATTTCATTAGTGAGATGTAGGTTCCAGTCGAGCAGCTCCTTCTCACGAACCAATGCTTTGTAGAACCAACTACAAAGTATACGCTTACACGATCATTACAATCTTAACCTGTTCATAGAAATTTCATATGGACGCCATTACATAGTTTTTGTCGTTCTACACTTCATGCCAGACAATTCGTTGCGAACCATTTTCATTCCTTCCGTATTTCATTAGTGAGATGTAGGTTCCAGTCGAGCAGCTCCTTCTCGCGTACCACTGCTTTGTGGAACCAACTACAAAGTATACGCTTAAACGATCATTACAATCTTAAGCTGTTCATGGAAAGATTCACATGGACGCCATTACATAGTTTTGTCGTTCTACACTTCATGCCAGACAATTCGTTGCGAACCATTTTCATTCCTTCCGTATTTCATTAGTGAGATGTAGGTTCCAGTCGAGCAGCTCCTTCTCGCGTACCACTGCTTTGTGGAACCAACTACAAAGTATACGCTTACACGATCATTACAATCTTAAGCTGTTCATGGAAAGATTCACATGGACGCCATTACATAGTTTTGTCGTTCTACACTTCATTCCAGACAATTCGTTGCGAACCATTTTCATTCCTTCCGTATTTCATTAGTGAGATGTAGGTTCCAGTCGAACAGCTCCTTCTCGCGTACCACTGCTTTGTGAAGCCAACTAGAAAGTATACGCTTACACGATCATTACAATCTTAACCTGTTCATAGAAAGTTTAATATGGACGCCATTACATAGTTTTAGTCGTTCTACACTTCATGCCAGACAATTCGTTGCGAACCATTTTCATTCCTTCCGTATTTCATTAGTGAGATGTAGGTTCCAGTCGAGCATCTCCTTCTCGCGTACCACTGCTTTGTGGAACCAACTACAAAGTATACGCTTACACGATCTTTACAATCTTAACCTGTTCATAGAATGTTTCATATGGACGCCATTACATAGTTTTAGTCTTTCTACACTTCATGCCAGACAATTCGTTGCGATCCATTTTCATTCCTTCCGTATTTCATTAGTGAGATGTAGGTTCTGGTCTGACAGCTTTTTCTCCCGTACCATTGCTGTGTGGAACCAACTAGAAAGTATACGCTTACACGATCATTACAATCTTAACATGTTCATAGAAAGTTTCATATGGACGCCATTACATAGTTTTAGTCGTTCTACACTTCATGCCAGACAATTCGTTGCGAACCATTTTCATTCCTTCCGTATTTCCTTAGTGAGATGTAGGTTCCAGTCGAGCATCTCCTTCTCACGTACCACTGCTTTGTGGAACCAACTACAAAGTATACGCTTACACGATCATTACAATCTTAACCTTTTCATAGAATGTTTCATATGGACGCCATTACATAGTTTTAGTCTTTCTACACTTCATGCCAGACAATTCGTTGCGAACCATTTTCATTCCTTCCGTATTTCATTAGTGAGATGTAGGTTCTAATCTGACAGCTTTTTCTCCCGTACCATTGCTGTGTGGAACCAACTACAAAGTATACGCTTACACGATCATTACAATCTTAACCTCTTCATAGAATGATTCACATGGACGCCATTATATAGTTTTTGTCGTTCTACACTTCATGCCAGACAATTCGTTGCGAAACATTTTCATTCCTTCCGTATTTCATTAGTGAGATGTAGGTTCCAGTCGAGCAGCTCCTTCTCGCGTACCACTGCATTGTGGAACCAACTAGAAAGTATACGCTTACACGATCATTACAATCTTAACATGTTCATAGAAAGTTTCATATGGACGCCATTACATAGTTTTAGTCGTTCTACGCTTCATGCCAGACAATTCGTTGCGAACCATTTTCATCCCTTCCGTATTTCTTTAGTGAGTTGTAGGTTCCAGTCGAGCAGCTCCTTCTCGCGTACCACTGCTTTGTGGAACCAACTACAAAGTATACGCTTACACGATCATTACCATCCTAACCTGTTCATAGAAAGTTTCATATGAACGCCATTACATAGTTCTAATCGTTCTACACTTCATGCCAGACAATTCGTTGCGAACCATTTTCATTCCTTCCGTATTTCATTAGTGAGATGTAGGTTCCAGTCGAACAGCTCCTTCTCAGGTACCACTGCTTTGTGGAACCAACTACAAAGTATACGCTTACACGATCATTACAATCTTAACCTGTTCATAGAAAGTTTCATATGGACGCCATTACATAGTTTTAGTCGTTCTACACTTCATGCCAGACAATTCGTTGCGAACCATTTTCATTCCTTCCGTATTTCATTAGGGAGATGTAGGTTCCAGTCGAACAGCTCCTTCTCAGGTACCACTGCTTTGTGGAACCAACTACAAAGTATACGCTTACACGATCATTACAATCTTAACCTCTTCATAGAAAGTTTCATATAGACGCCATTACATAGTTTTGTAGTTCTACACATCATGCCAGACAATTCGTTGCGAACCATTTTCATTCCTTCCGTATTTCATTAGTGAGATATAGGTTCCAGTCGAGCAGCTCCTTCTCACGTACCACTGCTTTGTGGAACCAACTAGAAAGTATACGCTTACACGATCATTACCATCCTAACCTGTTCATAGAATGTTTCATATGAACGCCATTACATAGTTCTAATCGTTCTACACTTCATGCCAGACAATTCGTTGCGAACCATTTTCATTCCTTCCGTATTTCATTAGTGAGATGTAGGTTCCAGTCGAACAGCTCCTTCTCAGGTACCACTGCTTTGTGGAACCAACTACAAAGTATACGCTTACACGATCATTACAATCATAACCTATTCATAGAATGTTTCATATGGACGCCATTACATAGTTTTAGTCGTTCTATACTTCATGCTAGACAATTCGTTGCGAACCATTTTCATTCCTTCCGTATTTCATTAGGGAGATGTAGGTTCCAGTCGAACAGCTCCTTCTCAGGTACCACTGCTTTGTGGAACCAACTACAAAGTATACGCTTACACGATCATTACAATCTTAACCTGTTCATAGAAAGTTTCATATGGACGCCATTACATAGTTTTGTAGTTCTACACTTCATGCCAGACAATTCGTTGCGAACCATTTTCATTCCTTCCGTATTTCATTAGGGAGATGTAGGTTCCAGGTGAGCAGCTCCTTCTCGCGTACCACTGCATTGTGGAACGAACTACAAAGTATACGCTGACACGATCATTACAATCTTAACCTGTTCATGGAAAGATTCACATGGACGCCATTACATAGTTTTTGTCGTTCTACACTTCATGCCAGACAATTCGTTGCGAACCATTTTCATTCCTGCCGTATTTCATTAGTGAGATGTAGGTTCCAGTCGAACAGCTCCTTCTCAGGTACCACTGCTTTGTGGAACCAACTACAATGTATACGCTGACACGATCATTACAATCTTAACCTGTTCATAGAATATTTCATATGGACGCCATTACATAGTTTTAGTCTTCCTACACTTCATGCCAGACAATTCGTTGCGAACCATTTTCATTCCTTCCGTATTTCATTAGTGAGATGTAGGTTCTAGTCTGACAGTTTTTCTCGCGTACCACTGCTTTGTGGAACCAACTACAAAGTATACGCTTACACGATCATTACAATCTTAACCTGTTCATAGAAAGTTTCATATGGACGCCATTACATAGTTTTAGTCGTTCGACACTTCATGCTAGACAATTCGTTGCGAACCATTTTCATTCCTTCCGTATTTCATTAGTGAGATGTAGGTTCCAGTCGAGCAGCTCCTTCTCGCGTACCACTGCTTTGTGGAACCAACTACAATGTATACGCTGACACGATCATTACAATCTTAACCTGTTCATAGAAAGATTCATATGGACGCCATTACATAGTTTTAGTCAAGCTACACTTCATGCCAGACAATTCGTTGCGAACCATTTTCATTTTTTCCGTATTTCATTAGTGAGATGTAGGTTCCAGTCGAGCAGCTGCTTCTCGCGTACCACTGCATTGTGGAACCAACTACAAAGTATACGCTTACACGATCATTACAATCTTAACCTGTTCATGGAAAGATTCACATGGACGCCATTACATAGTTTAATCGTTCTACACTTCATGCCAGACAATTAGTTGCGAAACATTTTCATTCCTTCCGTATTTCATTAGTGAGATGTAGGTTCCAGTCGAGCAGCTCCTTCTCACGTACCACTGCTTTGTGGAACCAACTAGAAAGCATACGCTGACACGATCATTACAATCTTAACCTGTTCATAGAAAGTTTCAAATGGACGCCATTACATAGTTTTAGTCGTTCTACACTTCATGCCACTCGTTGCGAACCATTTTCATTCCTTCCGTATTTCATTAGTGAGACGTAGTTTCCAGGCGAACAGCTCCTTCTCGCGTACCACTGCTTTGTAGAACCAACTAGAAAGTATACGCTTACACGATCATTACAATCTTAACCTGTTCATAGAAAGTTTCTTATGGACGACATTACATAGTTTTGTAGTTCTACACTTCATGCCAGACAATTCGTTGCGAACCATTTTCATTTCTTCCGTATTTCATTAGGGAGATGTAGGTTCCAGTTGAGCAGCTCCTTCTCACGTACCACTGCTTTGTGGAACCAACTACAATGTATACGCTTACACGATCATTACAATTTTAACATGTTCATAGAAAGTTTTATATGGACGCCATTACATAGTTTTAGTCGTTCTACACTTCATGCCAGACAATTCGTTGCGAACCATTTTCATACCTTCCGTATTTCATTAGTGAGATGTAGGTTCCAGTCGAGCAGCTCCTTCTCACGTACCACTGCTGTGTGGAACCAACTACAAAGTATACGCTTACACGATCATTACAATCTTAACCTGTTCATAGAAAGTTTCATATGGACGCCATTACATAGTTTTAGTCGTTCTACACTTCATGCCAGACAATTCGTTGCGAACCATTTTCATTCTTTCCGTATTTCAATAGTGAGATGTAGGGTCCAGTCGAGCAGCTCCTTCTCACGTACCACTGCTTTGTGGAAACAACGACAATGTATACGCTTACACGATCATTACAATCTTAACCTGTTCATAGAAATTTTCATATGGACGCCATTAAATAGTTTTAGTCGTACTTCACTTCATGCCAGACAATTCGTTGCGAACCATTTTCATTCCTTCAGTATTTCATTAGTGAGATGTAGGTTCCAGTCGAGCAGCTCCTTCTCACGTACCACTGCTTTGTGGAACCAACTACAAAATATACGCTTACACGATCATTACAATTTTAACCTGTTCATAGAAATTTCATATGGACGCCATTACATAGTTTTTGTCGTTCTACACTTCATGCCAGACAATTCGTTGCGAAACATTTTCATTCCTTCCGTATTTCATCAGTGAGATGTAGGATCCAGTCGAGCATCTCCTTCTCACGTACCACTGCTTTGTGGAACCAACTACAAAGTATACGCTTACACGATCATTACAATCTTAACCTGTTCATAGAAATTTCATATGGACGCCATTACATAGTTTTTGTCGTTCTACACTTCATGCCAGACAATTCGTTGCGAAACATTTTCATTCCTTCCGTATTTCATCAGTGAGATGTAGGTTCCAGTCGAGCAGCTCCTTCTCACGTACCACTGCTTTGTGGAACCAACTACAAAGTATACGCTTACACGACCATTACAATCTTAACCTGTTCATAGAAATTTCATATGGACGCCATTACATAGTTTTTGTCGTTCTACACTTCATGCCAGACAATTCGTTGCGAAACATTTTCATTCCTTCCGTATTTCATCAGTGAGATGTAGGTTCCAGTCGAGCATCTCCTTCTCACGTACCACTGCTTTGTGGAACCAACTACAAAGTATACGCTTACACGATCATTACAATCTTAACCTGTTCATAGAAATTTCATATGGACGCCATTACATAGTTTTTGTCGTTCTACACTTCATGCCAGTCAATTCGTTGCGAACCATTTTCATTCCTTCCGTATTTCCTTAGTGAGATGTAGGTTCCAGTCGAGCAGCTCCTTCTCGCGTACCACTGTTTTGTGGAACAAACTAGAAAGTAAACGTTTACACGATCATTACAATATTAACCTGTTTATAGAAAGTTTCATATGGACGCCATTACATAGTTTTGTCGTTCTACACTTCATGCCAGACAATTCGTTGCGAACCATTTTCATTCCTTCCGTATTTCATTAGTGAGATGTAGGTTCCAGTCGAGCAGCTCCTTCTCACGTACCACTGCTTTGTGGAACCAACTAGAAAGTATACGCTTACACGATCATTACAATCTTAACCTGTTCATAGAAAGTTTCATATGGACGCCATTACATAGTTTTTGTCGTTCTACACTTCATGCCAGACCATTCGTTGCGAAACATTTTCATTCCTTCCGTATTTCATTAGTGAGATGTAGGTTCAGCTCGAGCAGCTCCTTCTCACGTACCACTGCATTGTGGAACCAACTTCAAATTATACGCTTACACGATCATTACAATCTTAACCTGTTTATAGAAAATTTCATATGGACGCCATTACATAGTTTTTGTCGTTCTACACTTCATGCCAGACAATTCGGTGCGAACCATTTTCATTCTTTCAGTATTTCATTAGTGAGATGTAGGTTCCAGTCGAACAGCTCCTTCTCGCGTACCACTGATTTGTGGAACCAACTACAAAGTATACGCTTACACGATCATTACAATCTTAAACTGTTCATGGAATGCTTCACATGGACGCCATTACATAGTTTTAGTCGTTCTACACTTCATGCCAGACAATTCGTTGCGATCCATTTTCATTCCTTCCGTATTTCTTTAGTGAGTTGTAGGTTCCAGTCGAGCAGCTCCTTCTCGCGTACCACTGATTTGTGGAACCAACTACAAAGTATACGCTTACACGATCATTACCATCTTAACCTGTTCATAGAAAGTTTCATATGAACGCCATTACATAGTTTTAGTCGTTCTACACTTCATGCCAGACAATTCGTTGCGAACCATTTTCATTCCTTCCGTATTTCATTAGGGAGATGTAGGTTCCAGTTGAGCAGCCCCTTCTCACGTACCACTGCTTTGTGGAACCACCTACAAAGTATACGCTTACACGATCATTACAATCTTAACCTGTTCATAGAAAGTTTCATATGGACGCCATTACATAGTTTTGTAGTTCTACACTTCATGCCAGACATTTCGTTGCGAACCATTTTCATTCCTTCCGTATTTCATTAGGGAGATGTAGGTTCCAGTTGAGCAGCTCCTTCGCACGTACCACTGCTTTGTGGAACCAACTACAAAGTATACGCTTACACGATCATTACAATCTTAACCTGTTCATGGAAAGATTCACATGGACGCCTTTACATAGTTTTTGTCGTTCTACACTTCATGCCACTCGTTGCGAACCATTTTCATTCCTTCCGTATTTCATTAGTGAGACGTAGGTTCCAGTCGAGCAGCTCCTTCTCACGTACCACTGCTTTGTGGAACCAACTACAAAGTATATGCTGACACGATCATTACAATCTTAACCTGTTCATAGAAAGTTTCATATGGACGCCATTACATAGTTTTGTAGTTCTACACTTCATGCCAGACAATTAGTTGCGAAACATTTTCATTCCTTCCGTATTTCATTAGTGAGATGTAGGTTCCAGTCGAGCAGCTCCTTCTCACGTACCACTGCTTTGTGGAACCAACTAGAAAGCATACGCTGATACGATCATTACAATCTTAACCTGTTCATAGAAAGTTTCAAATGGACGCCATTACATAGTTTTAGTCGTTCTACACTTCATGCCACTCGTTGCGAACCATTTTCATTCCTTCCGTATTTCATTAGTGAGACGTAGGTTCCAGGCGAACAGCTCCTTCTCGCGTACCACTGCTTTGTAGAACCAACAAGAAAGTATACGCTTACACGATCATTACAATCTTAACCTGTTCATAGAAAGTTTCATATGGACGCCATTACATAGTTTTGTAGTTCTACACTTCATGCCAGACAATTCGTTGCGAACCATTTTCATTCCTTCCGTATTTCATTAGGGAGATGTAGGTTCCAGTTGAGCAGCTCCTTCTCACGTACCACTGCTTTGTGGAACCAACTACATAGTATACGCTTACACGATCATTACAATCTTAACCTGTTCATAGAAAGTTTCATATGGACGCCATTACATAGTTTTGTAGTTCTACACTTCATGCCAGACAATTCGTTGCGAACCATTTTCATTCCTTCCGTATTTCATTAGGGAGATGTAGGTTCCAGTTGAGCAGCCCCTTCTCACGTACCACTGCTTTGTGGAACCAACTACAAAGTATACGCTTACACGATCATTACAATCTTAACCTGTTCATAGAAAGTTTCATATGGACGCCATTACATAGTTTTGTAGTTCTACACTTCATGCCAGACATTTCGTTGCGAACCATTTTCATTCCTTCCGTATTTCATTAGGGAGATGTAGGTTCCAGTTGAGCAGCTCCTTCGCACGTACCACTGCTTTGTGGAACCAACTACAAAGTATACGCTTACACGATCATTACCATCCTAACCTGTTCATAGAAAGTTTCATATGAACGCCATTACATAGTTCTAATCGTTCTACACTTCATGCCAGACAATTCGTTGCGAACCATTTTCATTCCTTCCGTATTTCATTAGTGAGATGTAGGTTCCAGTCGAACAGCTCCTTCTCAGGTACCACTGCTTTGTGGAACCAACTACAAAGTATACGCTTACACGATCATTACAATCATAACCTATTCATAGAATGTTTCATATGGACGCCATTACATAGATTTAGTCTTCCTACACTTCATGCCAGACAATTCGTTGCGAACCATTTTCATTCCTTCCGTATCTCATTAGTGAGATGTAGGTTCTAGTCTGACAGTTTTTCTCCCGTACCACTGCTTTGTGGAACCAACTACAAAGTATACGCTGACACGATCATTACAATCTTAACCTGTTCATAGAAAGATTCATATGGACGCCATTACATAGTTTTAGTCAAGCTACACTTCATGCCAGACAATTCGTTGCGAACCATTTTCATTTCTTCCGTATTTCATTAGTGAGATGTAGGTTCCAGTCGAGCAGCTCCTTCTCGCGTACCACTGCATTGTGGAACCAAATACAAAGTATACGCTTACACGATCATTACAATCTTAACCTGTTCATGGAAAGATTCACATGGACGCCATTACATAGTTTTTGTCGTTCTACACTTCATGCCACTCGTTGCGAACCATTTTCATTCCTTCCGTATTTCATTAGTGAGACGTAGGTTCCAGTCGAGCAGCTCCTTCTCACGTACCACTGCTTTGTGGAACCAACTAGAAAGTATACGCTTACACGATCATTACAATCTTAACCTGTTCATGGAAAGATTCACATGGACGCCTTTACATAGTTTTTGTCGTTCTACACTTCATGCCACTCGTTGCGAACCATTTTCATTCCTTCCGTATTTCATTAGTGAGACGTAGGTTCCAGTCGAGCAGCTCCTTCTCACGTACCACTGCTTTGTGGAACCAACTACAAAGTATATGCTGACACGATCATTACAATCTTAACCTGTTCATAGAAAGTTTCATATGGACGCCATTACATAGTTTTGTAGTTCTACACTTCATGCCAGACAATTAGTTGCGAAACATTTTCATTCCTTCCGTATTTCATTAGTGAGATGTAGGTTCCAGTCGAGCAGCTCCTTCTCACGTACCACTGCTTTGTGGAACCAACTAGAAAGCATACGCTGATACGATCATTACAATCTTAACCTGTTCATAGAAAGTTTCAAATGGACGCCATTACATAGTTTTAGTCGTTCTACACTTCATGCCACTCGTTGCGAACCATTTTCATTCCTTCCGTATTTCATTAGTGAGACGTAGGTTCCAGGCGAACAGCTCCTTCTCGCGTACCACTGCTTTGTAGAACCAACAAGAAAGTATACGCTTACACGATCATTACAATCTTAACCTGTTCATAGAAAGTTTCATATGGACGCCATTACATAGTTTTGTAGTTCTACACTTCATGCCAGACAATTCGTTGCGAACCATTTTCATTCCTTCCGTATTTCATTAGGGAGATGTAGGTTCCAGTTGAGCAGCTCCTTCTCACGTACCACTGCTTTGTGGAACCAACTACATAGTATACGCTTACACGATCATTACAATCTTAACCTGTTCATAGAAAGTTTCATATGGACGCCATTACATAGTTTTGTAGTTCTACACTTCATGCCAGACAATTCGTTGCGAACCATTTTCATTCCTTCCGTATTTCATTAGGGAGATGTAGGTTCCAGTTGAGCAGCCCCTTCTCACGTACCACTGCTTTGTGGAACCAACTACAAAGTATACGCTTACACGATCATTACAATCTTAACCTGTTCATAGAAAGTTTCATATGGACGCCATTACATAGTTTTGTAGTTCTACACTTCATGCCAGACATTTCGTTGCGAACCATTTTCATTCCTTCCGTATTTCATTAGGGAGATGTAGGTTCCAGTTGAGCAGCTCCTTCGCACGTACCACTGCTTTGTGGAACCAACTACAAAGTATACGCTTACACGATCATTACCATCCTAACCTGTTCATAGAAAGTTTCATATGAACGCCATTACATAGTTCTAATCGTTCTACACTTCATGCCAGACAATTCGTTGCGAACCATTTTCATTCCTTCCGTATTTCATTAGTGAGATGTAGGTTCCAGTCGAACAGCTCCTTCTCAGGTACCACTGCTTTGTGGAACCAACTACAAAGTATACGCTTACACGATCATTACAATCATAACCTATTCATAGAATGTTTCATATGGACGCCATTACATAGATTTAGTCTTCCTACACTTCATGCCAGACAATTCGTTGCGAACCATTTTCATTCCTTCCGTATCTCATTAGTGAGATGTAGGTTCTAGTCTGACAGTTTTTCTCCCGTACCACTGCTTTGTGGAACCAACTACAAAGTATACGCTGACACGATCATTACAATCTTAACCTGTTCATAGAAAGATTCATATGGACGCCATTACATAGTTTTAGTCAAGCTACACTTCATGCCAGACAATTCGTTGCGAACCATTTTCATTTCTTCCGTATTTCATTAGTGAGATGTAGGTTCCAGTCGAGCAGCTCCTTCTCGCGTACCACTGCATTGTGGAACCAAATACAAAGTATACGCTTACACGATCATTACAATCTTAACCTGTTCATGGAAAGATTCACATGGACGCCATTACATAGTTTTTGTCGTTCTACACTTCATGCCACTCGTTGCGAACCATTTTCATTCCTTCCGTATTTCATTAGTGAGACGTAGGTTCCAGTCGAGCAGCTCCTTCTCACGTACCACTGCTTTGTGGAACCAACTAGAAAGTATACGCTGACACGATCATTACAATCTTAACCTGTTCATAGAAAGTTTCATATGGACGTCATTACATAGTTTTGTAGTTCTACACTTCATGCCAGACAATTAGTTGCGAAACATTTTCATTCCTTCCGTATTTCATTAGTGAGATGTAGGTTCCAGTCGAGCAGCTCCTTCTCACGTACCACTGCTTTGTGGAACCAACTAGAAAGCATACGCTGTTACGATCATTACAATCTTAACCTGTTCATAGAAAGTTTCAAATGGACGCCATTACATAGTTTTAGTCGTTCTACACTTCATGCCACTCGTTGCGAACCATTTTCATTCCTTCCGTATTTCATTTGTGAGACGTAGGTTCCAGTCTAGCATCTCCTTCTCGCGTACCACTGCTTTGTAGAACCAACTAGAAAGTATACGCTTACACGATCATTACAATCTTAACCTGTTCATAGAAAATTTCATATGGACGCCATTACATAGTTTTGTAATTCTACACTTCATGCCAGACAATTCGTTGCGAACCATTTTCATTCCTTCCGTATTTCATTAGGGAGATGTAGGTTCCAGTTGAGCAGCTCCTTCTCACGTACCACTGCTTTGTGGAACCAACTACAAAGTATACGCTTACACGATCATTACAATCTTAACCTGTTCATAGAAAGTTTCATATGGACGCCATTACATAGTTTTGTAGTTCTACACTTCATGCCAGACAATTCGTTGCGAACCATTTTCATTCCTTCCGTATTTCATTAGGGAGATGTAGGTTCCAGTTGCGCAGCCCCTTCTCACGTACCACTGCTTTGTGGAACCAACTACAAAGTATACGCTTACACGATCATTACAATCTTAACCTGTTCATAGAAAGTTTCATATGGACGCCATTACATTGTTTTGTAGTTCTACACTTCATGCCAGACATTTCGTTGCGAACCATTTTCATTCCTTCCGTATTTCATTAGGGAGATGTAGGTTCCAGTTGAGCAGCTCCTTCGCACGTACCACTGCTTTGTGGAACCAACTACAAAGTATACGCTTACACGATCATTACAATCTTAACCTGTTCATAGAAAGTTTCATATGGACGCCATTACATAGTTTTAGTCGTTCTACACTTCATGCCAGACAATTCGTTGCGAACCATTTTCATACCTTCCGTATTTCATTAGTGAGATGTAGGTTCCAGTCGAGCAGCTCCTTCTCACGTACCACTGCTGTGTGGAACCAACTACAAAGTATACGCTTACACGATCATTACAATCTTAACCTGTTCATAGAAAGTTTCATATGGACGCCGTTACATAGTTTTAGTCGTTCTACACTTCATGCCAGACAATTCGTTGCGAACCATTTTCATTCTTTCCGTATTTTAATAGTGAGATGTAGGGTCCAGTCGAGCAGCTCCTTCTCACGTACCACTGCTTTGTGGAAACAACGACAATGTATACGCTTACACGATTATTACAATCTTAACCTGTTCAAAGAAAGTTTCATATGGACGCCATTACTATAGTTTAGTCGTTCTTCACTTCATGCCAGACAATTCGTTGCGAACCATTTTCATTCCTTCCGTATTTCATTAGTGAGATGTAGGTTCCAGTCGAGCAGCTCCTTCTCAAGTACCACTGCTTTGTGGAACCAACTACAAAATATACTCTTACACGATCATTACAATCTTAACCTGTTCAAAGAAAGTTTCATATGGACGCCATTACATAGTTTTTGTCGTTCTACACTTCATGCCAGACAATTCGTTGCGAAATATTTTCATTCCTTCCGTATTTCATCAGTGAGATGTAGGTTCCAGTCGAGCATCTCCTTCTCACGTACGACTGCTTTGTGGAACCAACTACAAAGTATACGCTTACACGATCATTACAATCTTAACCTGTTCATAGAAATTTCATATGGACGCCATTACATAGTTTTTGTCGTTCTACACTTCATGCCAGACAATTCGTTGCGAACCATTTTCATTCCTTCCGTATTTCCTTAGTGAGATGTAGGTTCCAGTCGAGCAGCTCCTTCTCGCGTACCACTGCTTTGTGGAACAAACTAGAAAGTAAACGTTTACACGATCATTACAATCTTAACATGTTCATAGAAAGTTTCATATGGACGCCATTAGATAGTTTTTGTCGTTCTACACTTCATGCCAGACAATTCGTTGCGAACCATTTTCATTCCTTCCGTATTTCATTAGTGAGATGTTGGTTCCAGTCGAGCAGCTCCTTCTCACGTACCACTGCTTTGTAGAACCAACTACAAAGTATACGCTTACACGATCATTACAATCTTAACCTGTTCATAGAAATTTCATATGGACGCCATTACATAGTTTTTGTCGTTCTACACTTCATGCCAGACAATTCGTTGCGAACCATTTTCATTCCTTCCGTATTTCATTAGTGAGATGTAGGTTCCAGTCTAGCAGCTCCTTCTCACGTACCACTGCTTTGTGGAACCAACTAGAAAGTATACGCTGACACGATCATTACAATCTTAACCTGTTCATAGAAAGTTTCATATGGACGCCATTACATAGTTTTTGTCGTTCTACACTTCATGCCAGACCATTCGTTGCGAAACATTTTCATTCCTTCCGTATTTCATTAGTGAGATGTAGGTTCAGCTCGAGCAGCTCCTTCTCACGTACCACTGCTTTGTGGAACCAAGTACAAAGTATACGCTTACACGATCATGACAATCTTAACCTGTTCATAGAAATTTCATATGGACGCCATTACATAGTTTTTGTCGTTCTACACTTCATGCCAGACAATTCGGTGCGGACCATTTTCATTCCTTCCGTATTTCATTAGGGAGATGTAGGTTCCAGTCGAGCAGCTCCTTCTCACGTACCACTGCTTTGTGGAACCAACTAGAAAGTATACGCTGACACGATCATTACAATCTTAACCTGTTCATAGAAAGTTTCATATGGACGCCATTACATAGTTTTTGTCGTTCTACACTTCATGCCAGACAATTCGTTGCGAACCATTTTCATTCCTTCCGTATTTCATTAGTTAGATGTAGGTTCCAGTCGAGCAGCTGCTTCTCACGTACCACTGCTTTGTGGAACCAACTACAATGTATACGCTTACACGATCATTACAATCTTAACCTGTTCATAGAAAGTTTCATATGGACGCCATTACATAGTTTTTGTCGTTCTACACTTCATGCCAGACAATTCGTTGCGAACCATTTTCTTTCCTTCCATATTTCATTAGTGAGATGTAGGTTCCAGTCGAGGAGCTCCTTCTCACGTACCACTGCTTTGTGGAACCAACTACAAAGTATACGCTGACACGATCATTACAATCTTAACATGTTCATAGAAAGTTTCATATGGACGCCATTACACAGTTTTTGTCGTTCTACACTTCATGCCAGACAATTCATTGCGAACCATTTTCATTCCTTCCGTATTTCATTAGTGAGATGTAGGTTCCAGTCTAGCAGCTCCTTCTCACGTACCACTGCTTTGTGGAACCAACTAGAAAGTATACGCTGACACGATCATTACAATCTTAACCTGTTCATAGAAAGTTTCATATGGACGCCATTACATAGTTTTTGTCGTTCTACACTTCATGCCAGACCATTCGTTGCGAAACATTTTCATTCCTTCCCTATTTCATTAGTGAGATGTAGGTTCAGCTCGAGCAGCTCCTTCTCACGTACCACTGCTTTGTGGAACCAACTACAAAGTATACGCTTACACGATCATTACAATCTTAACCTGTTCATAGAAAGTTTCATATGGACGCCATTACATAGTTTTAGTCGTTCTACACTTCATGCCAGACAATTCGTTGCGAACCATTTTCATTCCTTCCGTATTTCATTAGGGAGATGTAGGTTCCAGTCGAACAGCTCCTTCTCAGGTACCACTGCTTTGTGGAACCAACTACAAAGTATACGCTTACACGATCATTACAATCTTAACCTCTTCATAGAAAGTTTCATATAGACGCCATTACATAGTTTTGTAGTTCTACACATCATGCCAGACAATTCGTTGCGAACCATTTTCATTCCTTCCGTATTTCATTAGTGAGATATAGGTTCCAGTCGAGCAGCTCCTTCTCACGTTCCACTGCTTTGTGGAACCAACTAGAAAGTATACGCTTACACGATCATTACCATCCTAACCTGTTCATAGAATGTTTCATATGAACGCCATTACATAGTTCTAATCGTTCTACACTTCATGCCAGACAATTCGTTGCGAACCATTTTCATTCCTTCCGTATTTCATTAGTGAGATGTAGGTTCCAGTCGAACAGCTCCTTCTCAGGTACCACTGCTTTGTGGAACCAACTACAAAGTATACGCTTACACGATCATTACAATCATAACCTATTCATAGAATGTTTCATATGGACGCCATTACATAGTTTTAGTCGTTCTATACTTCATGCCAGACAATTCGTTGCGAACCATTTTCATTCCTTCCGTATTTCATTAGGGAGATGTAGGTTCCAGTCGAACAGCTCCTTCTCAGGTACCACTGCTTTGTGGAACCAACTACAAAGTATACGCTGACACGATCATTACAATCTTAACCTGTTCATGGAAAGATTCACATGGACGCCATTACATAGTTTTTGTCGTTCTACACTTCATGCCAGACAATTCGTTGCGAACCATTTTCATTCCTGCCGTATTTCATTAGTGAGATGTAGGTTCCAGTCGAACAGCTCCTTCTCAGGTACCACTGCTTTGTGGAACCAACTACAATGTATACGCTGACACGATCATTACAATCTTAACCTGTTCATAGAATATTTCATATGGACGCCATTACATAGTTTTAGTCTTCCTACACTTCATGCCAGACAATTCGTTGCGAACCATTTTCATTCCTTCCGTATTTCATTAGTGAGATGTAGGTTCTAGTCTGACAGTTTTTCTCGCGTACCACTGCTTTGTGGAACCAACTACAAAGTATACGCTTACACGATCATTACAATCTTAACCTGTTCATAGAAAGTTTCATATGGACGCCATTACATAGTTTTAGTCAAGCTACACTTCATGCCAGACAATTCGTTGCGAACCATTTTCATTTCTTCCGTATTTCATTAGTGAGATGTAGGTTCCAGTCGAGCAGCTGCTTCTCGCGTACCACTGCATTGTGGAACCAACTACAAAGTATACGCTTACACGATCATTACAATCTTAACCTGTTCATGGAAAGATTCACATGGACGCCATTACATAGTTTAATCGTTCTACACTTCATGCCAGACAATTAGTTGCGAAACATTTTCATTCCTTCCGTATTTCATTAGTGAGATGTAGGTTCCAGTCGAGCAGCTCCTTCTCACGTACCACTGCTTTGTGGAACCAACTAGAAAGCATACGCTGACACGATCATTACAATCTTAACCTGTTCATAGAAAGTTTCAAATGGACGCCATTACATAGTTTTAGTCGTTCTACACTTCATGCCACTCGTTGCGAACCATTTTCATTCCTTCCGTATTTCATTAGTGAGACGTAGTTTCCAGGCGAACAGCTCCTTCTCGCGTACCACTGCTTTGTAGAACCAACTAGAAAGTATACGCTTACACGATCATTACAATCTTAACCTGTTCATAGAAAGTTTCTTATGGACGACATTACATAGTTTTGTAGTTCTACACTTCAAGCCAGACAATTCGTTGCGAACCATTTTCATTTCTTCCGTATTTCATTAGGGAGATGTAGGTTCCAGTTGAGCAGCTCCTTCTCACGTACCACTGCTTTGTGGAACCAACTACAAAGTATACGCTTACACGATCATTACAATTTTAACATGTTCATAGAAAGTTTCATATGGACGCCATTACATAGTTTTAGTCGTTCTACACTTCATGCCAGACAATTCGTTGCGAACCATTTTCATACCTTCCGTATTTCATTAGTGAGATGTAGGTTCCAGTCGAGCAGCTCCTTCTCACGTACCACTGCTGTGTGGAACCAACTACAAAGTATACGCTTACACGATCATTACAATCTTAACCTGTTCATAGAAAGTTTCATATGGACGCCATTACATAGTTTTAGTCGTTCTACACTTCATGCCAGACAATTCGTTGCGAACCATTTTCATTCTTTCCGTATTTCAATAGTGAGATGTAGGGTCCAGTCGAGCAGCTCCTTCTCACGTACCACTGCTTTGTGGAAACAACGACAATGTATACGCTTACACGATCATTACAATCTTAACCTGTTCATAGAAATTTTCATATGGACGCCATTAAATAGTTTTAGTCGTACTTCACTTCATGCCAGACAATTCGTTGCGAACCATTTTCATTCCTTCCGTATTTCATTAGTGAGATGTAGGTTCCAGTCGAGCAGCTCCTTCTCAAGTACCACTGCTTTGTGGAACCAACTACAAAATATACGCTTACACGATCATTACAATTTTAACCTGTTCATAGAAATTTCATATGGACGCCATTACATAGTTTTTGTCGTTCTACACTTCATGCCAGACATTTCGTTGCGAAACATTTTCATTCCTTCCGTATTTCATCAGTGAGATGTAGGATCCAGTCGAGCATCTCCTTCTCACGTACCACTGCTTTGTGGAACCAACTACAAAGTATACGCTTACACGATCATTACAATCTTAACCTGTTCATAGAAATTTCATATGGACGCCATTACATAGTTTTTGTCGTTCTACACTTCATGCCAGACAATTCGTTGCGAAACATTTTCATTCCTTCCGTATTTCATCAGTGAGATGTAGGTTCCAGTCGAGCAGCTCCTTCTCACGTACCACTGCTTTGTGGAACCAACTACAAAGTATACGCTTACACGACCATTACAATCTTAACCTGTTCATAGAAATTTCATATGGACGCCATTACATAGTTTTTGTCGTTCTACACTTCATGCCAGACAATTCGTTGCGAAACATTTTCATTCCTTCCGTATCTTCATCAGTGAGATGTAGGTTACAGTCGAGCATCTCCTTCTCACGTACCACTGCTTTGTGGAACCAACTACAAAGTATACGCTTACACGATCATTACAATCTTAACCTGTTCATAGAAATTTCATATGGACGCCATTACATAGTTTTTGTCGTTCTACACTTCATGCCAGACAATTCGTTGCGAAACATTTTCATTCCTTCCGTATCTTCATCAGTGAGATGTAGGTTACAGTCGAGCATCTCCTTCTCACGTACCATTGCTTTGTGGAACCAACTACAAAGTATACGCTTACACGATCATTACAATCTTAACCTGTTCATAGAAATTTCATATGGACGCCATTACATAGTTTTTGTCGTTCTACACTTCATGCCAGTCAATTCGTTGCGAACCATTTTCATTCCTTCCGTATTTCCTTAGTGAGATGTAGGTTCCAGTCGAGCAGCTCCTTCTCGCGTACCACTGCTTTGTGGAACAAACTAGAAAGTAAACGTTTACACGATCATTACAATATTAACCTGTTTATAGAAAGTTTCATATGGACGCCATTACATAGTTTTGTCGTTCTACACTTCATGCCAGACAATTCGTTGCGAACCATTTTCATTCCTTCCGTATTTCATTAGTGAGATGTAGGTTCCAGTCGAGCAGCTCCTTCTCACGTACCACTGCTTTGTGGAACCAACTAGAAAGTATACGCTGACACGATCATTACAATCTTAACCTGTTCATAGAAAGTTTCATATGGACGCCATTACATAGTTTTTGTCGTTCTACACTTCATGCCAGACCATTCGTTGCGAAACATTTTCATTCCTTCCGTATTTCATTAGTGAGATGTAGGTTCAGCTCGAGCAGCTCCTTCTCACGTACCACTGCATTGTGGAACCAACTACAAATTATACGCTTACACGATCATTACAATCTTAACCTGTTTATAGAAAGTTTCATATGGACGCCATTACATAGTTTTTGTCGTTCTACACTTCATGCCAGACAATTCGGTGCGAACCATTTTCATTCTTTCAGTATTTCATTAGTGAGATGTAGGTTCCAGTCGAACAGCTCCTTCTCGCGTACCACTGATTTGTGGAACCAACTACAAAGTATACGCTTACACGATCATTACAATCTTAAACTGTTCATGGAATGCTTCACATGGACGCCATTACATAGTTTTAGTCGTTCTACACTTCATGCCAGACAATTCGTTGCGATCCATTTTCATTCCTTCCGTATTTCTTTAGTGAGTTGTAGGTTCCAGTCGAGCAGCTCCTTCTCGCGTACCACTGATTTGTGGACCCAACTACAAAGTATACGCTTACACGATCATTACCATCTTAACCTGTTCATAGAAAGTTTCATATGAACGCCATTACATAGTTTTAGTCGTTCTACACTTCATGCCAGACAATTCGTTGCGAACCATTTTCATTCCTTCCGTATTTCATTAGTGAGATGTAGGTTCCAGTCGAGCATCTCCTTCTTGCGTACCACTGCTTTGTGGAACCAACTACAAAGTATACGCTTACACGATCATTACAATCATAACCTGTTCATAGAATGTTTCATATGGACGCCATTACATAGTTTTAGTCTTTCTACACTTAATGCCAGACAATTCGTTGCGAACCATTTTCATTCCTTCCGTATTTCATTAGTGAGATGTAGGTTCTAGTCTGACAGCTTTTTCTCCCGTACCATGCTTTGTGGAACCAACTACAAAGTATACGCTTACACGATCATTCCAATCTTAAACTGGTCATAGAAAGTTTCATATGGACGCCATTACATAGTTTTAGTCGTTCTACGCTTCATGCCAGACAATTCGTTGCGAACCATTTTCATTCCTTCCGTATTTCATTAGTGAGATGTAGGTTCCAATCGAGCAGCTCCTTCTCACGTACCACTGCTTTGTGGAACCAACTACAAAGTATACGCTGACACGATCATTACAATCTTAACCTATTCATAGAAAGTTTCATATGGACGCCATTACATAGTTTTAGTCGTGCTACACTTAATTCCAGACAATTCGTTGCGAACCATTTTCATTTCTTCCGTATTTCATTAGTGAGATGTAGGTTCCAGTCGAGCAGCTCCTTCTCGCCTACCACTGCATTGTGGAACCAACTACAAAGTATACGCTTACACGATCATTTCAATCTTAACCTGTTCATGGAAAGATACACATGGACGCCATTACATAGTTTTTGTCGTTCTACACTTCATGCCAGACAATTCGTTGCGAAACATTTTCATTCCTTCCGTATTTCATGAGTGAGATGTAGGTTCCAGTCGAGCAGCTCCTTCTCACGTACCACTGCTTTGTGGAACCAACTAGAAAGTATACGCTTACACGATCATTACAATCTTAACATGTTCATAGAAAGTTTCATATGGACGCCATTACATAGTTTTTGTCGTTCTACACTTCATGCCAGACAATTCGTTGCGAACCATTTTCATTCCTTCCGTATTTCATTAGGGAGACGTAGGTTCCAGTCGAGCAGCTGCTTCTCACCTACCACTGCTTTGTGGAACCAACTACAAAGTATACGCTTACACGATCATTACAATCTTAACCTGTTCATAGAAAGATTCATATGGACGCCATTACATAGTTTTAGCCGTTCTACTCTTCATGCCAGACAATTCGTTGCGAACCATTTTCATTCCTTCCGTATTTCATTAGTGAGATGTAGGTTCCAGTCGAGCAGCTCCTTCTCACGTACCATTGCTGTGTGGAACCAACTACAAAGTATACGCTTACACGATCATTACAATCTTAACCTGTTCATAGAACGTTTCATATGGACGCCATTACATAGTTTTAGTCGTTCTACACTTCATGCCAGACAATTCGTTGCGAACCATGTTCATTCTTTCCGTATTTCAATAGTGAGATGTAGGTTCCAGTCGAGCAGCTCCTTCTCACGTACCATTGCTGTGTGGAACCAACTACAAAGTATACGCTTACACGATCATTACAATCTTAACCTGTTCATAGAAAGTTTAATATGGACGCCATTACATAGTTTTAGTCGTTCTACACTTCATGCCAGACAATTCGTTGCGAACCATTTTCATTCCTTCCGTATTTCATTAGTGAGATGTAGGTTCCAGTCTGACAGTTCCTTCTCACGTACCACTGCTTTGTGGAAACAACGACAATGTATACGCTTACACGATCATTACAGTCTTAACCTGTTCATAGAAAGTTTCATATGGACGCCATTACATAGTTTTAGACGTTCTTCACTTCATGCCAGACAATTCGTTGCGAACCATTTTCATTCCTTCCGTATTTCATTAGTGAGATGTAGGTTCCAGTCGAGCAGCTCCTTCTCAAGTACCACTGCTTTGTGGAACCAACTACAAAATATACGCTTACACGATCATTACAATCTTAACCTGTTCATAGAAATTTCATATGGACGCCATTACATAGTTTTTGTCGTTCTACACTTCATGCTAGACAATTCGGTGCGAACCATTTTCATTCCTTCCGTATTTCATTGGTGAGATGTAGGTTCCAGTCGAGCAGCTCCTTCTCACGTACCACTGATTTGTGGAACCAACTAGAAAGTATACGCTTACATGATCATTACAATCTTAACTTGTTCATAGAAAGTTTTATATGGACGCCATTACATAGTTTTAGTCGTTCTACACTTCATGCCAGACAAATCGTTGCGAACCATTTTCATTCCTTCCGTATTTCATTAGTGAGATGTAGGTTCCAGTCGAGCAGCTCCTTCTCACGTACCACTGCTTTGTGGAACCAACTACAAAGTATATGCTTACACGATCATTACAATCTTAACCTGTTCATAGAAATTTCATATGGACGCCATTACATAGTTTTGTCGTTCTACACTTCATGCCAGACAATTCGGTGCGAACCATTTTCATTCCTTCCGTATTTCATTAGTGAGATGTAGGTTCCAGTCGAGCAGCTCCTTCTCACGTACCACTGCTTTGTGGAACCAACTACAAAGTATACGCTGACACGATCATTACAATGTTAACCTGTTCATAGAAAGTTTCATATGGACGCCATTACATAGTTTTTGTCGTTGTACACTTCATGCCAGACAATTCGTTGCGAACCATTTTCATTCCTTCCGTATTTCCTTAGTGAGGTGTAGGTTCCAGTGGAGCAGCTCCTTCTCGCGTACCACTGCTTTGTGGAACAAACTAGAAAGTAAACGTTTACACGATCATTACAATCTTAACCTGTTTATAGAAAGTTTCATATGGACGCCATTATATAGTTTTTGTTGTTCTACACTTCATGCCAGACAATTCGTTGCGAAACATTTTCATTCCTTCCGTATTTCATTAGTGAGTTGTAGGTTCAGGTCGAGCAGCTCCTTCTCACGTACCACTGCTTTGTAGAACCAACTACAAAGTATACGCTTACACGATCATTACAATCTTAACCTGTTCATAGTAATTTTATATGGAAGACTTTACATAGTTTTTGTCGTTCTACACTTCATGCCAGACAATTCGTTGCGAAACATTTTCATTCCTTCCGTATTTCATCAGTGAGATGTAGGTTCAGGTCGAGCAGCTCCTTCTCACGTACCACTGCTTTGTGGAACCAACTACAAAGTATACGCTTACACGATCATTACAATCTTAACCTGTTCATAGAAATTTTCATATGGACGCCATTACATAGTTTTTGTCGTTCTACACTACATGCCAGACAATTCGGTGCGAACCATTTTCATTCCGGCCGTATTTCATTAGTGAGATGTAGGTTCCAGTTGAGCAGCTCCTTCTCGCGTACCACTGCTTTGTGGAACCAACTAGAAAGTATACGCTGACACGATCATTACAATCTTAACCTGTTCATAGAAATTTTCATATGGACGCCATTACATAGTTTTTGTCGTTCTACACTTCATGCCAGACAATTCGTTGCGAACCATTTTCATTCCTTCCATATTTCCTTAGTGAGATGTAGGTTCCAGTCGAGCAGCTCCTTCTCGCGTACCACTGCTTTGTGGAACAAACTAGAAAGTAAACTTTTACACGATCATTACAATCTTAACCTGTTTATAGAAAGTTTCATATGGACGCCATTACATAGTTTTTGTCGTTCTACACTTCATGCCAGACAATTCGTTGCGAACCATTTTCATTCCTTCCATATATCATTAGTGAGATGTAGGTTCCAGTCGAGCAGCTCCTTCTCGCGTACCACTGCTTTGTGGAGCCAACTAGAAAGTATACGCTTACACGATCATTACAATCTTAACCTGTTCATAGAAAGTTTCATATGGACGTAATTACATAGCTTTAGTCGTTCTACACTTCATGCCAGACAATTCGTTGCGAACCATTTTCATTCCTTCCGTATTTCATTAGTGAGATGAAGGTTCTAGTCTGACAGCTTTTTCTCACGTACCACTGCTTTGTGGAACCAACTACAAAGTATAGGCTTACACGATCATTACAATCTTAACCTGTTCATAGAAATTTCATATGGACGCCATTACATAGTTTTTGTCGTTCTACACTTCATGCCAGACCATTCGTTGCGAAACATTTTCATTCCTTCCGTATTTCATTAGTGAGATGTAGGTTCAGCTCGAGCAGCTCCTTCTCACGTACCACTGCTTTGTTGAACCAACTACAAAATATACGCTTACACGATCATTACAATCTTAACCTATTCATAGAAATTTCATATGGACGTAATTACATAGCTTTAGTCGTTCTACACTTCATGCCAGACAATTCGTTGCGAACCATTTTCATTCTTTCCGTATTTCATTAGTGAGATGTAGGTTCCAGTCTAGCATCTCCTTCTCGCGTACCACTGCTTTGTGGAACCAACGACAAAGTATACGCTTACACGATCATTACAATCTTAACCTCTTCATGGAAAGATTCACATGGACGCAATTACATAGTTATAGTCGTTCTACCTTCCTTGCCAGACAATCATTCACGAACCATTTTCATTCTTTCCGTATTTCTTTGAGTGAGATGTAGTTTCCAGTCGAGCAGCTCCTTCTCCGCCCGTACCACTGCTTTGTGGAAACAACTACAAAGTATACGCTTACACGATCATTACAATCTTAACCTGTTCATGGAAAGATTCACATGGACGCCATTACATAGTTTTAGTCGTTCTACACTTCATGGAACAATTCGTTGCGAACCATTTTCATTCTTTCCGTATTTCTTTAGTGAGATGTAGTTTCCAGTCCGAGCAGCTCCTTCTCGCGTACCACTGCTGTGGGCTCTTCCTAGAAACTGTCCGCCCACACGATCATTACAATCTTAACCTGTTCATGGAAAGATTCGCATGGACGCCATTACATAGTTTTAGTCGTTCTACACTTCGCGCAGACAATTCCTTGCGAACCATTTTCATTCTTTCCGTATTTCTTTAGTGAGATGTAGTTTCCAGTCGAACGGCTCCTTCTCGCGTACCACTGCTTTGTGAAACAACTACAAAGTATACGCTTACCCCACGATCTTCACAATCTTAACCTGTTCATGGAAAGATTCACATGGACGCCATTACATAGTTTTAGTCGTTCTACACTTCATGCCAGACAATTCTTTGCGAACCATTTTCATTCTTTCCGTATTTCTTTAGTAGATGTAGTTTCCAGTCGAGCGGCTCTTCTCGCGTACCCACTGCTTTTGTGGAAACAACTGCAAAGTATACGCTTACACGATCGCTGATACTTAACCTGTTCCTTGGAAAGATTCCGCGGACGCCATTACATAGTTTTAGTCGTTCTACACTTCATGCCAGACAATTCGTTGCGAACCATTTTCATTCCTTCCGTATTTCATTAGTGAGATGTAGGTTCCAGTCGAGCATCTCCTTCTCGCGTACCACTGCTTTGTGGAACCAACTACAAAGTATTCGCTTACACGATCATTACAATCTTAACACACCTGTTCATGGAAAGATTCTCATGGACGCCATTACATAGTTTTAGTCGTTCTACACTTCATGCCAGACAATTCGTTGCGAACCATTTTTCATTCCTTCCGTATTTCATTAGTGAGATGTGGGTTCAGTCGAGCATCTCCTTCTCGCGTACCACTGCTTTGTGGAACCAGCTACAAAGTATACGCTGACACGATCATTACAATCTTAACCTGTTCATGGAAAGATTCACATGGACGCCATTACATAGTTTTAGTCCGTTCTACCACTTCTGCCAGACAATTCGTTGCGAACCATTTTCATTCTTTCCGTATTTCTTTAGTGAGATGTAGTTTCCAATTGGCAAGCTCCTTCTGCGTACCACTGCTTTGTGGAAACAACTACAAAGTATACGCTTACACGATCATTACAATCTTAACCTGTTCATGGAAAAGTTCACATGGACGCCATTACATAGTTTAGTCGTTCTACACTTCATACCAGACAATTCCTTTTGAACCATTTTCATTTCTTTCCGTATTTCTTTAGTGAGATGTAGTTTCCAGTCAGGCAGCTCCTTCTCGCGATACCACTGCTTTGTGGAAACAACTACAAAGTATACGCTTACACGATCATTACAATCTTAACCTGTTCATGGAAAGATTCACATGGACGCCATTATAGTTTAGTCGTTCTACACTTCATGTAGACAATTCTTTGCGAACCATTTTCATTCTTTCCGTATTTCTTTAGTGAGATGTAGTTTCCAGTCGAGCAGCTCCTTCTCGCGTACCACTGCTTTGTGGAAACAACTACAAAGTATACGCTTACACGATCATTACAATCTTAACCTGTTCATGGAAAGATTCACATGGACGCCATTACATAGTTTTAGTCGTTCTACACTTCATGCCAGACAATTCGTTGCGAACCATTTTCATTCCTTCCGTATTTCATTAGTGAGATGTAGGTTCCAGTCGAGCATCTCCTTCTCGCGTACCACTGCTTTGTGGAACCAACTACAAAGTATTCGCTTACACGATCATTACAATCTTAACCTGTTCATGGAAAGATTCTCATGGACGCCATTACATAGTTTTAGTCGTTCTACACTTCATGCCAGACAATTCGTTGCGAACCATTTTCATTCCTTCCGTATTTCATTAGTGAGATGTAGGTTCCAGTCGAGCATCTCCTTCTCGCGTACCACTGCTTTGTGGAACCAACTACAAAGTATACGCTGACACGATCATTACAATCTTAACCTGTTCATGGAAAGATTCTCATGGACGCCATTACATAGTTTTAGTCGTTCTACACTTCATGCCAGACAATTCGTTGCGAACCATTTTCATTCCTTCCGTATTTCATTAGTGAGATGTAGGTTCCAGTCGAGCAGCTCCTTCTCACGTACCACTGCTTTGTGGAACCAACTACATAGTATACGCTTACACGATCATTACAATCTTAACCTGTTCATAGAAATTTCATATGGACGCCATTACATAGTTTTTGTCGTTCTACACTTCATGCCAGACAATTCGTTGCGAACCATTTTCATCCCTTCCTTATTTCATTAGTGAGATGTAGGTTCCAGTCGAGCATCTCCTTCTCACGTACCACTGCTTTGTGGAACCAACTACAAAATATACGCTTACACGATCATTACAATCTTAACCTGTTCATAGAAATTTCATATGGACGCCATTACATAGTTTTTGTCGTTCTTTACTTCATGCCAGATAATTCGTTGCGAACTATTTTCATTCCTTCCGTATTTCATTAGTGAGATGTAGGTTCCAGTCGAGCAGCTCCTTCTCACGTACCACTGCTCTGTGGAACCAACTACAAAATATACGCTTACACGATTATTACAATCTTAACCTGTTCATAGGAAGTTTCACATGGACGCTATTACATAGTCTAATCCGTCCTAACGTATGTGCCAGACACATTGTAGCGATTCAACGTCATTCCTTCCGTATTCTATTGGTGATATGTAGGTTCCAATCGAACAGCTCCTCCCCACCAACTACTGTTTCCGGAAACATCTCCAAAGTGATTTCTTACCAGATTATTACTTTCTCAACTAGTTCATTGAGAGCTTCATATAAACTCCATTACATAGCCCAAGCCGTTTTAAAATGAATGGAAGACACAATTTAGCGAACAAACAGAATTATTTCCGTATTCCATTTGTGAGATATGTGTTCCAATCATGCAAATCCTTCGCACAGAACACTGCTTCTGGGAACTAGCTCGAAAGTGAACGCATACTCGATCATTACAATCAAAAACTATTCATAAAAAGTTTCATTACATAGTCCTTGAAGTTTTAAACAACGAGGCAAGCCATCTTCATTTCTTCTGTATTCCATTGGTGAGATGTAAGTTCCAATCGAGTAGCTCATTCTCATGAACCACTGATTTGTGGAAGCAACTCCAAAGTGACTGCTTACCCGATCATTTCAATCTTAACCTGTTCATAGAAGGTTTCATATGAACTGCATTACATAGTCCAATTCGTTCTAAACCTCTTGCCATACACAATGTAAGGAACCATCCTCATTACTTTCGTATTTCATTGTAAGTTCCAATCGAGTAGCTCATTCTCACGAACCACTGCTTTGTGGAAGCAACTCCAAAATGAAAGCTTACCCGATCATTACAATCTTAACCTGTTCGTAAAAAAATTCATGTAGTCTTCATTACATAGTCTTAGCCGTTCTAAACATTATGCCAGACACAATCTAGCGAACCATCCTCATTCCGTTCGTATTTCATTGGTTTGGTGTAGGTTCCAATCGAGTAGCTCCTTCTCACGAACCACTGCTTTGTGGAACCAACTACAAAGCTAACTCTTATCCGATCATTACTGTCGTAATCTTTTTCTAGAGAGTTTCATATGGACTCCATCACATAGTCCCATCCGTTCCAAACTTCATGACAGACACAATGTAGCGAACCATGTTCGTTCCTTCCGTATTCCATTGGTGTGATGTTTATTTCCAATCGAGCTCTTTCTCACGAACCACTGCTTTGTAGAACCAACTCCAATATGACTGCTTACCTGATCATTTCAATCTTCACCTGTTGAGAGTAAGTTTCATTGTGACTCCATTACATATTCCAAGGCGTAATAAACTTCATGCGATATACAATGTAGCGAACCAGCTTCATTCCTATGTACAATCATAACCTGTACATAGAAAGTTTCGTATGGTATCCATTACATAGTCCTAGCCGTTCTAAACTTCATGCCAGACACAATGTAGCGAGCTATCTTTATTTCTTCCGTAATCCATTAGTGTGATGTAAGTACCAATCGAGCAGCAATCTATCACGAACCGCTAATTTGTTCAACCAACTCCATATTCAACGGTTACTCGATCATTACAATCTTAAACTGTTGATGGTAAGTTTCATATCTACTCCATTACAAACTTAGCGGCTCTAAAATTCATGCTAGACACAATGAAGCGAATCATCTTCATTCCTTCCGTATTCCATTGGTGAGATGTAAGTTCCAATCGAGCATCGCCTTGTCACAAACCACTACTTTGTGGGACCAACTGTAAAAAGAACTCTTACACGATCATTACATTCATAGAAATTCCATATGGACTACATTTCATATTCCTAGGCGTACTAAACTTCAAGCTGGACACAATGTATCGAACCAACTTCACTCCTTTTGTATTCCATTAATGAGATATAAGTTCCGATTGAGCAGCTTCATCTCACGATCCACTACCCCAAAAGTGAACGCTTACTCGATCATAACAATCTAAACCTGTTCATAGAAAGTTTCATATGGACTCCATTACAGAGACCTAGCCGTTCTAAACTTCATGCCAGACACAATGAAGCAAACCATCTTTATTTTTTCCATATTCCATTGGAAAGATGTAAGTTTCAATCAAGCAGCTTCTTTTCACGAACTACTCTTTTGTGGAACCAATTTAAAAGTGAACGTTTACCCGATCATTAGAATAATAATCTGTTTATAGAAAGTTTCATATGGAATGCATTACATCGACTTAGGCGTTCTAAACTTCATGCCAGACACAATAAAGCGAATCATCTTCATTCCTTCCGTATTCCATTGGTGAGATGTAAGTTCCAATCGAGCATCGCCTTGTTACAAACCACTACTTTGTGGGACCAACTGTAAAAAGAACTCTTACACGATCATTACAATCTTAGCCTGTTCATAGAAAGTTTCATGTGGACTCCATTACATAGCCCTAGACGTTCTAAACTTCTTGCCAGACACAATGTAGATAACAAACTTCATCAATTCCATATTCCATTTGTGAGATGTAAATTCCAATCGAGCAGCTCCTTTCCAAAAACCACTTCTTTGTGGAACCAACTCCAAAGTGATTGCTGACCCGATCATTACAATCTAAACCTGTTCATAGAAAGTTACATATGGACACCATGGCATCGTCCTAGCTGTTCTAAACTTCATGCCAGACGAAATATAGCAAACTATCTTCATTTCCTCCGTATTCCATTCCTGATATGTAAGTTTCAATCAAGCAGCTCATTCTCACGAACCACTGCTTTGTCGAACCAACACCAAAGTGAACGCTAACCCGATCAATACAATCTAAACATTTTCATAGAATTTTTCATATGGACTCCATTACATAGTCCTAGCCGTTCTAAAATTCATGCCAGGCACAATGTAATGAACTATCTTCATTTTTTCCGTAATCCATTATTGAGATGTAAGTTCCAATCAAGCAGCTCCTTCTCACGATCTACTGCTTTTGGAACCAACTCCAAATTGAAAGCTTACCCTATCATTACAATCTTAACCTGTTCATAGAATGTTTCATATAGACTCCATTACATAGTCCTAGCCTTTCTAGACTTCATGCCAAACACATTGTAGCGAACCATTTTCATTCCTTCCGTATTTCATTGGTGAGATGTAAGTTCTAATCGAGCATCTCCTTGTCGCGAACCAGTGCTTTGTGGAACCAACTTTTAAGCGTACGCTTACCCGTTCATCCCAAACTTACCCTGTCCATAGAAATTTCATATGGATGCCATGACATATTCCTAGCCGTTCTAAACTTCTTGCCGTACACAATGTATCGACCCATTTTTATTCTTTCCGTTGGTGAGATGTAAGTTACAATCGAGCAGCTCCTTCTCACGAATCACTGATTTGTGGAACCAACTCCAAAGTGAACGCTTCCCCGATCAATACAATATTAACCTGTTTATAGAAAGTTTCATATGGACTGCATTACATCGACTTAGCCGTTCTAAACTTCATGCCAGACACAATGAAGCAAACCATCTTCATTCCTTCCTTATTCCATTGCTAAGATGTAAGTTCCAGTCGTGCAGCTTCTTCTCAGGAACAAATGCTTTGTGGAATCAACTCCAAAGTTAACTATTACTCGATCATTATAATCTTAACCTGTTCATAGAAAGTTTCATATGGACCCTATTACCTCGTCTTAACCGTTCTAATCGAGCAGCTTCTTCACACGAACTACTGCCCTATGGACCCAACTCGAATTTGAACGCTTACCCGATCATTACAATTTTAACGTGTTCTTAGAAAATTTCATATGAATTCCATTACATATTCTTAACCGTTCTAAACTTAATTCCAGACACAATGTAGTGAACCGTCTTCATTCCTTCCGTATTCCATTGGTGAGATGTAAGTTCCAATCGAACAGCTTTTTCTCACGAACCACTGTGTTGTGGAACCAACTCTAAAGTGGAAGCTTACCCGATCATTACAATCTTATCGTGTTCAAAAAGAGTTTTATATGAACTCCATTCCATAGTCCTAGTCGTTCTAATCTTCATACCAGAAACAATGTAGCGAACCATCCTTATTCCTTCCGTATTCCATTAGTGAGAGCGTTTTCTCATGTAGTGCAACTGTCGACGAGGCGATTGCTCCTGTTTTTGAGCCGTAAAGGATTGGAAAGTGTGCAGAACCATGACCGCCCAGTTTCTGCAGGAATATTGCACATAGAAAATGAACAACAAAATGACAACAGCAGCAGCAAATAAATTTTAATTTTATCAATTAAAAGAAATGGTTTTGTGTTACATGTTTTATTGAACAGGTTATGTGTTGTAGATTTCCAAACATGTTATTTCGAAGGCCGCGTACGTCATGGGGAAAATATTTTGACTGTTCTTGTGTAAAAATGAATCCAGGTAAGAAAGTCGGATGAAAAATAATCACAGTAAAAAGTCATAGGAAACAGTCCAAAGTTGTAGAACACAGCAGACAAAAAAGGGGACAAAATATTAGCCTCTTATCTAAAAGGGGACAAAATGCCAGCCTCTTATCTAAAAGGGAACAAAATTCCAAACTAATAAAATAAATAAACTGAAAATTCAAGGGAATTTTTAAATTGAGACTTTTTCACATCGTAGGGACTATGATTATGTTTATCAAATTGGCCTTGTGCCAAACATAACCGAACTCTCCCCAAGACTAGAAGATACAGAATGTTTAAAATCATCAAAGAATAAAATAAATCTTTTTTTTTTATAATAAAAACATTCTTAGTCATCAAATTTTGCTATTTATAATAATTATAATTGGGTGTAAAAATTTCATCGGAATTTTTTTTTTTTTTGATATTACGTTTTTTTAAAGTTCAGTTCTTTTGAATTTCGGAATAAATGTTTTGAAGAAAGTCTTATTCTTGTTGCTTGTGTTTGCATGGATTGCAATAAGCATCTTACATTGATTTCTTGTTCCTCTTTTTTTTGTTTCTGCTGACTAGTCTTATGGGAAAAGAAATGTAAAGGTGAAAGAGAGAATAATTGCGGTGAGAAATTTGTCGTCTGCTTTTTGAAAGCTAACGCAGACGACTGTACAGATCTTTCTTTTGTAACATACGGAAAAGAAGAGAGAGACTCGCAAATCTCTTTCTCTGCATGAGAACGTGAGAGGTTAAGAAATACAGGTAGACGCGACTGACGTCTACTGGAAGGATCGAAAGACCACTGAAGAGAAACAGGTCAACTCACGCGTATATAAGCATCTTGACGATCAAGAATAGGATCAAGTTTAAATATATTTTCCCTGTATTTTAACTGGTCAATATATATGATTGTATATCTAATTTGTTCTGGACAACGCCAGCGTATGGAAAAATTTATAAAACTAATTATCTACTAAAAAAGAATTAATTATTGGTTAATTCGAAATTGTAACACGTCTTTACATTGGCTCCTGAAAAGGTATAAGTGTGTAAAGTCGGATACTAGGACTCCCTAATTATGAAATATATTGAATATGTTATCAATGCATTGTAATAAAACGTTTTTAAAGGTCGGGTTGATTTACTTTGAATGTGTTACACACACAGCGAACTCAAAATCTACAGATATAGATGAATTTATGACTAGGCTCCAAAAAATATCACAACTTTTTACATGTGACCTATTTTCCTCGCTAAAATTGTGACTTTTGTTCTTGTGGCTTTTATACGTTAAAAATCTAGATTTTACAAAACCATTGCAAATTTTTAAGGTAAGTGTCCTGGCTGCTTTAAATGTGGGTGATTTTTTCAATAAGCTTGAATGAGCGTGTGCTTAAATGTTTTTACAGATAATTAAAATTGTTTTATTCTTCTTAAAACCGAATTGACTCCATTGGTTCCATTGGAAAACTGACGAATACGAAGTTATATTTTCATGACATGCCTGTTATACGTAACAACTGTAGATACCGCCTTCCAACACTGACATAAATAGGGCTTTCTTAAACGTCTTTGTTATGTGACTAACAGTCAATTCTCCATTTGGCTGAACATTGCAGTAGAATCGTTTCATGTATTGACCTATAAAAGAACATTAAATATTATTTTAAAATTTGTTTACAAAAAAGAAATGTTAGATGACACAATACAAAAATCAACAATGCTGTAAAATAATTCAATCATTTACTACGAATCAATCATATACTACGAATATGGTTCACAGAAGAAATGTCCCTACCATCTTATCTTACTGCGCCATATCATGAGATATAAAGTGACCATATTGTGTTTTCGAAATCAGAAAAAGAAAGGGGTCTGTAGAATAGGTTAATCTTTCATTCATACCATATTGCGGATATGCTTTATTGAAGAAAAGCTCCTACCATCTTATCTTACTATCCCATATTTTGAGGGCTGGTATGGTCATACTGTGTCTTCGAAATCAGAAAAAGAAAGGGGTCTGTAGAATAGGTCAATCTTTCATTCATACCATATTGCGGATATTCTTTATTGAAGAAAAGCTCCTACCACCTTATCTTACTATCCCATATTTTGAGGGCTTCTATGGCCATATTGTGTTTTCAAAATCAGAAAAAGAAAGGGGTCTGTAAAATAGGTTAATCTTTCATTCATGCCATATTGCGGATATGCTTTATTGAAGAAAAGCTCCTACCATCTTATCTTACTATCCCATATTTTGAGGGCTGGTATGGTCATACTGTGTCTTCGAAATCAGAAAAAGAAAGGGGTCTGTAGAATAGGTCAATCTTTCATTCATACCATATTGCGGATATTCTTTATTGAAGAAAAGCTCCTACCACCTTATCTTACTATCCCATATTTTGAGGGCTTCTATGGCCATATTGTGTTTTCAAAATCAGAAAAAGAAAGGGGTCTGTAAAATAGGTTAATCTTTCATTCATGCCATATTGCGGATATGCTTTATTGAAGAAAAGCTCCTACCACCTTATCCTTTTTTGAGGGCTGGTATGGTCATACTGTGTCTTCGAAATCAGAAAACAGGAACAGGTCTATAAGTACTCACTCTCAGACATCCTGATATATAACGCGGCTATATCGTATCTTCAATTAGACATTAAAATCTCCATTTAATGGCTATTTACGTCTTTAGAATTCTTTTAATGTCAATCACAAATTTCACTCTCATGTTGTATTTATTAGGTTAAGGCATTACAATCATTTTATTTAGCTCAAGATACCACACTTCATTGTATTACTAATAAAATATTTGTTAGGAACACATTGGCAGACAGACGCTTTTCAAATGTTGATGAACAAGGTACTTTGGATTTCGAAAGATTGGCGTGATATCGCTTTCTCCCCTTTATATGAGTGCTATTTAATAATCTTAGCTTGAAGTGATGGAGAGCCATAAATTTATATATTTTCTTCTTCTATGTGCTGTGTCTCTTCAGGACGTAGGCGATCATTGCCCCCCCCCACCTCTCACAGTTTCTTGTTTCTATTAATATATGTTGTCCTGTTATTTCTTTTAAGCCCTGCTCTACTATCCATTTGTTTAAGCACATCAAGTATGCTGTTTGCTGTTTACCCCTGTCTCACTTTCCTTCTATCCGCCCTGTGAATATCAGATTCTCCAAGCCCTCTTTTCTCACTGCGCGTACCAAAAACTTCAGCTGTCTCTTCTTGATGCTAATTAAAAATTTCATTTTTGTTTCCATTCGCTCCGTGTTATCCTCATCATCCTTCTGTATAACAACATTTCCGTTGCTTTGAGTCTTTCCTTCCTTCATCTCTGAGGAAATTGACCAACATTAACTTTCATATAGAAGGACAGTACTCTATTTTATCATTTACTATGAAGCATAATTAAGCGATCGAAAACACTTAATGGTAACAAATGAATTTGCCTATCTGTGAATGTTATAACAGGCTATATTTAATTGAAATTTGATAAAAACAAGTAAGATAATGATATCTGTCAGATAAAAAATCATTGTATGATATGACAAAACTGAGAAAGAAAACCGAAGAAAGGACTAACTATTAAGTGTAAGAAAATAGAATATTGGGTGGTCAGTAATTGGAACAGCCGAAGATGCGAGCTGCAAATTGGAAAAGTCAGAATCAAAGCTAAAATTGCTGATAGGGAGCTTTTATTTTACAACTTTTCTTATCAAACCGAAAGTAGAGAGTGTAAGCCAAAAACACATTGATCATTTCACCCTACCATTTCAACACCCTGTAACCCCGCCACTAACAGCTCTGTCCTGTTGACTTTGTGACCGTTGTTAAACTAAAACCCTCCCACATTTTATCCCAGGACTTTCGCCATTTGGAACAAAACAATGTCGCTGACGTGACGTAGAATCTCTATTAGAGATCCTATGTCGAAATGTACATTCGGCACCTTTGAATTTTGAAAATTTTCTGTAATTTATATTTATATATATATATATATATATATATATATATATATGTGTGTGTGTGTGTGTGTGTGTGTGTGTGTGTGTGTGTGTGTGTGTATATATATATATTAATTATTTAGCTAGTAAAGTTTTGATCATAATTAAATTACACCAGTATACAGTTGTATTTAAAAGTTTTCAATAATATTATATTGTAAAACTTTCGAATATTTTTTATTTGGGAATTTATTTTTTGCAACCTAGGTTTCTACCTTTTGGTGTCTTCAGACGATTTACAACAACTCTGTTATTGTTATTGTAAATCGTCTAATGAAACCGAAAAATAGAAACCTAGTTTTCCAAATGAAATATACTCTCTCACACCCTGATTGAGCACTCTGGAAGAATGGTAGACTTTGCAAAACAGTAGCTACTCTGACATGTACGCATCGCTCATTCAGTAATGGATTAGAGCACTCTGGCTATTGGGCGGGTATAATGACAATATACACGCTAAAAAGTAGGCCTTCTTCTACCGAACGCCCATAGCCCAAGGGTAGAATCGCCGACTGACGCCAATTCGGTCGGGTTTCAATCCTGGGTTAAAAGCAATCGGAGTCTAACCGTACTGATGATCTGTCTGCGGATGATTATATATATATAATGCTTAATTAGTGCTTCTTTATTGTAGGTACGTATATTAATATGTATAAATATATATATATATATATACAGTCATCCGCAGATTTTTTATGTACCCACTACAAATCATACATTTGTTTTGACATTGAAACTACTATGTCTCATCAGGTGGTGTGGACAGGAATGGAAAGCCTCTTTTCTTATATCTGGTGAGTTGTGCGTGGGATGTTGGTGGGGGTTAGTGATAAGGCAATTAGTCTTATGAATTGTCCGTTTGAATTTTGAAGAAAGTGGTATGGGTAGTGAATATAGTTGATTTTAAATTAGATCGCATTTTGTGGTGTGTAACAGGTAAGATTTAATGTAAGAGGTAAAACTTAATGTTAGTATTTAAGGTAATAGGTAAGTAGGTAATGGGTGCGTAATAGAAAGAATTTAATGTAGGAGGTAAGATTTAATGTTGTATTTATGGTAACAGGTAAACAGGAAATAGGTATGTTTGTATTTTAGGTAATAGCTAAATTTATTGTGTGTATTTAATCACAGTTTTTAAAATTAATCTAATTTTGTATATTCAACTTTAATTTTGAATTTAGGAAATCGATTATTTCTGTAAAATTTTTAATTTTTAAAAAATTTTAAATTAGACCACGGTTTGTGGTGTGTGTAAGAGTGTTGTTAGCACTATAAAGGTGTATCATTTCTAAGGGGTCCTAGCTCTGGCTTTTGTAGTATTTTTAGCATGATTGTAAGGTTAGTTCTTTAATGTGCTTGCATTTTACTGTGGTTTCATGCCTCTGGTTTAAAAGCTTGTTGCTATTCATATATTTAATGATTTCAATTTTTTCTTGAAGAAAAAAATGAAACATGGTTCCTTTATTGATTTAGCTGTTCTTGCTTGTTTGAGGCTTATCTATTTAACTTTAGGTGTTTTATTTTAGTCTTTTATCTTCGAAAAGTATTTGGAGAGAGACGTTATGTTTTGTTTTTCTTTGTTATTGAAGGATGAGAGGTGATTGTAAAATCGCTTTTTAAATAAGTTCATGATGTTTCCGATATATATTTTTTCATCATAAGGATTCTCCATGGATGAAATCGAACACACATATATCAGGGATTTCGTTAAACATTTATTGGTCATAGGGCATTGGTTTGGGTTTCTACAGTTACAGAGGTTGTTATTATGGGGCAGATTGGTATTAGTGTTAGAGTTGTTTTTGTTGTGTGCTTTTAATATTTTGCTGTTATGTACTTTAATTATTTTTCTAGATTGTTGGAGCAGCTATAGCTTAGTTTTGTTGTGTTTTTATTGAAGATTTTGCTTAGGGCGTTATTTTTAGGAAAATGCGTATCTATTAATTTCAGAAATTTATGTCCTAGCTTGAAGTTAACTGACTGATTAAAAGGAGGGTTATACAATATGATTTTCCTGTTTCTATTTTTGCTTTTTGAGCTCTTGAATTTTTCCACAAAGTTAATTTTAGATGATTGATATCCGCTTTCTTTCAGGATTCTGTCGTAAATTACCATGTGCTTATAAAATATTTCTTTATTGGAGGAGTTTGTGTTAATACGGTGTTCTACTGATGATGGGATATGCTTGATAATGGATGGTGGGTGATTAGAATTGGGGTTTATATAGATTGGGTTAGCATTATTTTTCATGTAAGTTGGAAAGTGTTTAATATTTAGTCTAACGTTATGTCTAGGAAGGCAACTTGCTTGATATTAGGGTTAATTACTTCGTTAAGACCAAAGGATTTGAAGATTTTATGGATTAATTTTCTAGTTTTATCAACCTTACCTCCAGTAGATTTATTTATCATGAGTCCGTCATGTCTATAGAGTCCTTAAAACCCCCTTAGAAATGATACACCTTCATAGTACTAACAACACTCATACACACACACCACAAACCGTAATCTAATTTGAAATTTTTAAAAAATTAAAATAGAAAAAATAGATTTCCTAAATTCAAAATTAAGGTTAAATATAAAACATTAGATTAATTATAAAGACTGTGCTTAAATACACACATTAAATTTTACCTATTACCTTAAATACAAACATACCTATTACATATTTACCTATTACCTTAAATATAGGTACATCCAATTTTACCGTGGGAAAATCAGCATAGTCTGAAGTAAAAGGCATCAAACTAAATGAAAACAAAGTTTTCTCGGCAAAATGTTTATGCTATCATAAAAAGGATAGATCAAAGTATTTTTTAATTATTTTTACAAATTTTTAAAATTATTCTAACAGGTTCTGAAAGGCTCATTTAGTGGTAGAAAATCTTTTTTTCTCTCGTCAGTGAAAGGGGTAAATTGACGCTAGAGTTTATTACGTCAAAACGTAATAACGCGAAACGCGAAGGCATTTTTTGACTGTGAAAGACACCTTAATTTGGAAATTCTTGCAAAACTCAAATAATCGTCTGATTGTGATGAAAATTTCAGAACTTATTCACAAATGACTGAAATAATTTTTGAAAAAATTATTTTCATAAAATATTGGTAATTTTTTTTTTTTAATTTGTTACCCCCTGCCCAATATTTAATTGCCAGAAATGTCGAAAGATGCGACTAGGTCACAACATATAGATAGTTTTCATTAAATTCAGGAGTCATTAAGAAAGCTAATCAACTGTCTTTTTTTCTTCAAAACAAGCTAACTTTTAGAAAATCTGCTCTGAATTAGGAAAACAAAAATGCAATAAAACTATGCCAATTTTTATTTAGGTAAACTTTTAATTGCTTTTATAAACATAAATTAAAATTGTGTCATCGTCTGAATAAAATAAAAAAATTCCGTTAGTAATGAATTTTTACAAGAATTGTTTTTATTTTTAATATTTTTTATTAAGTAATTTAAAAAGTTTCCTAAGCCTTTTACAATTTTCTCCTTATAGGTCTCTCAGATGTTTTTTAATTAATATGTGGCAAATATATTTATTAATCGATAAATTTAAACAGTTACTCTAAAAGAGTTGATTTCTTTTTTGTAATTTAATTAAAAACTTTATTTTCGCATGTTGGTTTCCCGTTTTTTTTTGCATGTACGAGTGCCCATAAGCGATATAAATCTGTAAAAGGTCACGTGACTCAAGTGTTGTGCATCCTTACATAAAATTTTCCCGTATATAAACCCTGAAGGTCCTTGCTGCTATTCTTTTCATGCGTGTCTGTGAATGGCTCAAGAAAGAAGTCATTTCAAGTCAGACTTTAAATATTTAAAATATGTTTTATATTTTTTACTTATTAGTTTCATCATTTTTAATATTAATTGTGAATCTGTCTACCTGACAGAATTTAGAAAATACCTCAAAAGTTCTTTTTTTTGGGGGGGTATTCATTCCAGTAACATGTGATAATGATTCATACAAGAAATTATTAGGGATAAAAATGTTTACTTTCAATGTGCGTTTGCAAAATGTGACTAAGAAATAAATATGTACTACAATGTTATGGTACATAGGCTAAGATTAAAACAATTTGGAAAAGGTTTCATTTTTTCTTTTCAGTTGAATGAAAGAGCCATTTTTTATTTTCTTTATTTCATAGCCTAGTCCTACTATTGAAAGTATGCATTTGTATTGTTATCCTCCTATTTTTATTTTAATTGCAAATGAATGTACCAAAAGAAAGAACGTGTTATAAAATTATTTTTACCCCTATGCATCAAATTATGGGAGATACCTAGGTATCTCCCATAATTTGATACCTAAGGGTAAAAATAATTTTATAACATGTTTTTCCTTTTTAAAGTAAATTACAATTAAAATAAAAAAATGGAAAGCAGGAGTTAAACAATAAAAATGCTTAATTTCAATCGTAGGATTAGGTAATGAAATAAAATAGAAAAAAATGGCTTTTTCGTTCAATTGAAAAGAAAAAATGAAACATTCTCCAAATTGTTTTAATGTTAGCCTATGCACCATAACATTGTAGTACATATTTGTTTCTTAGACACATTTTGCAAACACACATTTTTGTTAAATTCCAACTTTTCTCTTTTTTTTTATTGTGCACAAAAAAGACAAAAGAGAAAAGTTGGAATTTTAAAAAAATGTTTAATTTCAATGTGTGTTTGCAAAATGTGTCTAAGAAACAAATATGTACTACAATTTTTTGGTGTTTAAACTAAGATTAAAACAAATTGGAAAAGGTTTCATTTTTTATTTTCATTTGAATGAAAAGCAATTTTTTTCTTTTGTATTTCATAGCCTAATCCTATTAATGAAATTATGCATTTTCAATGTTAACCTAATACTTTAAAGTTTATTTTTAATTGTAAATGAATGTACAAAACACATGTCATAAAATTATGTTTACCCTTAGTTATCAAATTAAAGGAGATACCTACATTCACAATGGAAAAAGTCAAGAGGAAAGTTGGAATTTAAAAAAAATATGTTTAATTTCAATTTGTGTTTGCAGAATGTTTTTAAGAAACAAATATGTACTACAATTTTATGGTGTCTAGCTAAGATTAAAACAAATTGGAAAAGATTTCATTTTTTTTATTTTCAATTGAATGAAAAAGACATTTTTTCTATTTTATTTCATAGCTTAATCTTACTCTTAAATTTATGCATTTTTATTGATTAGCTCCTAGTTTCATGTTCATTTTTAAATTGTAAATGATTGTACAAAACACATGTTATAAAATTATTTTACCCTTAGTTATCAAATTAAGGGAGATACCTACATACCTGTACCTGGAAAAGCAGCTAAACAGTGAGGAGGATTGGAGAGCCAATTAAGAAAACACCACGGCCCTTTTTAGGGTCACAAAATATTCCCGAAATTCCTTTCTCTTCAAGATATTGCATAAATACAGTATGACATGTACAAAAAATATAGATACTTATTTATAACATCTACAGTTATGTAAAAATTAAATTAGATATTTTTACCTAGTTATCTTACTAATTAATATGAATAATGCATAATAAAAATATTAATAATTAGCATAATATTTCATAACTTAGTTGGGTTATTTTAATTTCATTCTTCCTTATTAAATTGTAAAAATATTTTAAAAGAAATTTTAATTTTAATTTACTCAGAAAGCATATGCAATCATCCAGCTATAATGCTAAACTAAAATTCTATAAAATAAGTAACTGCTAAAAATACTGTTACATTTTTATTATTACTACGTAATGAAAAACTAAAGAATGAAATTACAATTTTTGTAATTTAGCTACTTCCAATTTTGCCATGTTTATATCCATTTTATAAGATCTACTATCAATTTGATAACTATTAAGTTGAAGTTGGTGCCCAATATGTGATGCAAGAGCTGAACCTGGAAAAGCAGCTCAGCAATGAGGAGGATTTTATAGCCAATTAAAAAAACACCACTGCCCTATTCAGGGCCACAAAATATTCCTGAAACTGAAAGTCTTTTCTCTTCAAGATATTGCATAAATACATTGACAGGTATAAAAAATAGATACTTAATTATAACATCTACAGTTATGTAAAAATTAAATTAGATATTTTTATCTTTTTTTGTTACTAATTATTATGAAGAATGCATAATAAAAATATTAATAATTAGCATAATATTTCATAACTTTACTGGGTTATTTTAATTTCATTCTTTGTTATTAAATTGTAAAATTATTTTAAAAGCAATTTCAATTTTTATGTATTTAGAAAGCATATTCAATCATCCAGCTATAATGCTAAACGAACATTGTATAAAATATTATGTAATTGATGAAAATATTATGTTATGGTTAGCTATGTAGTTAAAAAACAGAAACCGTTTTTTTTAGATACATAAAAATTTGGCACTTCAGGACGCCATACTTGGGGTGTTGCCAGACAGTAGCTGACATATTCAATCAATCGGCACTTCGTATTACGTTGATGAGAGGACTACTGTATTTAAGATAAGCTTTCTGTCTTAAATTTCATAAAGTAAGGAATTACTATTGTGTGAAATCAGATTAAGGTAAGTTTCAATTTAAACAATTGACTATAAAAAAGTGTCTGCTATGTATATTTTTTTAAAGATTGTTTAAACAGAAAGTTGGCTACTGTTGACGTAACCTGTCGATAAATCAAAAATTTCAAAAAATGGCGGAAAATTTAAAGTTTTTTTTTCTTTTTTTTCGAAATATTTCGGATTCCAATCGATATAATTTCAGTTTAAAATACACCAGTGTATTTTGATTACTGGAATTACTAACTTTAATCTCTTGGCTTTCAAATAGACCTAATTTTAAAGCTTGAAGATAGAATATTTATTTTAAAATTTTCATTTTAAATTTAGGTATCTAAAAATTGATTGGAGGTACCTACTTAAATACAACATTAAATCTTACCTCCTACATTAAATTCTACCTATTACGCACCCATTACCTACTTACCTATTACCTTAAATACTAATATTAAATTTTACCTCTTACATTAAATCTTACCTATTACACACCACAAACTGTGATCTAATTTAAAATTTAAAATTTAATAGAAAAAATCGATTTCCTAAATTCAAAATTAAGGTTAAATATACGAAATTATATTAATTATAAAAACTATGCTTAAATACAAAAATATTCTACAGTTGTATAAATAAACGGTAAATCCAATCCCATCCCTTCCCACCCTTACACCTCCTTACTCTGCTCCTCTAAGAAATCCAAAGGATAAAGTCTAGTCGCATGATCATAAAATTTACATCCTATCTGCTAATGTTAAATCTGTCTACAAAATTCTAAGACACACATTAATCAACTATATTCACTACCCATACCACTTTCTTCAAAATTCAAACGAAAATTCACAAGACTTATTCCTTCATCACTAACCCCGACCAACATTCCACACACAACTCACCAAATATAAGAAAAGAGGCTTTCCATTCCTGTCCACACCACCTGATGAGACATTGTAGTTTCAATGTCGAAACAAATATACGATTTGTAGTGGATATATAAAAGAAATTGTACATGTTCTAAAATATAATTTATAATAAATATTCACAGCTCTATATATTATATATCGAGCACTGTTTTAAATTAATGTTTTGGACGTTGCTAAAAACATTTTTTCTTCGTTCCTTATTCGCTCGGATATATATATATATATATATATATATATAGAATCAACTGAATATAAGTGAAATTTCCTATTGGTATTGAGTAATTAAACTTACAAGAATTACGACATATTAATATGATAATGAAAAGAAATATTGATTTAAGACCCGCTAAGACGCAATGGGTTACTGGTAGTGAAAGAGAATGAGAAGAGAAAAAACAATAAAAGGGGAGGTTTTAGAAAAAGAGAAGATGGTGATAATGCCACGCAAAGAGGTTATCTTGGAGAAATACAGGAGGAGAAGAGATTATTGAGAAGAAAAAAACAATTAAAGAATCGTTTTTAGAAGACAGATGAAGCTGATAATGCCCCTAAGACTTCAATAGGGTTACTTGGGGAGAAAGAGAATTATTAACATTAGTGAGGGAAAAACAATAAAAGGGGAGGTTTTAGAAAAAGAGAAGATGGTGATAATGCCACGCAAAGAGGTTATCTTGGAGAAATAGAGGAGAAGAAGACATTATTGAGAAGAAAAAACAATTAATGAATCGTTTTTAGAAGACAGATGAAGCTGATAATGCCCCTAAGACTTCAATAGGGTTACTTGGGAAGAAAGAGAATTATTAACATTAGTGAGGGAAAAACAATAAAATAAGCAGTTTCAGAAAAACAGAAGGTGGCGATAATGCCACTAAAACGCAAAGGAAAGAAAGAGAATGAGAAGACATTATTGAAGAGAAAGAACAATAAAAGAACCTATTTCAGGAAAACGGAAGATTGAAGTCACAGTGGGTTACTAGGAATAAATGACATAGACGTGAAGTCATTTAAAGAAGAGCATTCATGAAGATATAGGATGGCAATAAAGCCACTAAGACGCAATGGATTGCTGCGAATGAAAGAGAGTGAAGTGGTATTAGCTAAGAGAGAGAACATTAAAGGAAATGTTTCAGGAAGACATAGGATGGCGATAAAGCCACTAAGACTCAAAGCTTTACTGTGAAGAAATGAGAATGTGAAGATATTAATTTAACAGAAATTACAATAGCAAACAAGTTGCATTTACAGTTTTGGAGATTGCATATAGCATGAAAGCAAAAAAAAACGAAGGTTAATTTACAAGCGAGAAGTGCAAATGAAGACAGTATCTGAACAGAACTTACGGTTACATCTAGCTATTTCAGCTGCAAGGTTATAATACCTTGCAACCAGTCTGTTACTACGTGTAATTTCATAAAGTTTAAGTAACAAAGAGTAAAACTCATCAGGTTAATTACCATGAACACATTCCTTTAAAAATACACAGCAAACTATGTTACAGCGGTTGTGACTGTAACCGAGATGCCAGATCAGGACCAATAACATTGTAGGTTCTTATTTGAATTTTATCAAGAACCTTGAAATACATAGCAGTAGCAGCACACCAGACATGGAAGCAATATTCGGTACACAGGGGAATTGTAGATGTATAAAAGCCTCATGTAGAGTCTGACGAGAAAAAGTTCTCTGGCACAGTGAACCAACTTTCTTAGCATCAGACTTAACAATTAATTCTATAGATCTTTCCAATTCATGTCACTCTTAGAGGTTAGCATCAGCCATTCTAATGTAAGGGGAAGTAATTTCTCACGGAAGTAAGACATATATTATTTTTAACAACTGGTTATAAAATGGGGGAACAGTTTTCTATTATTATTACATAATAAACTGATCACCTTTTCTTCGATTACGACATATTAATATAAAAATTAAAACAAATATTGATTTAAGACCCAGCGGTCTCAAAACTTTTCAGATTGACAGCAAAACAAAACATTTCGCGCACTTTCACGCCAAAGAAAAAAACATTTATAAATGAATTAATAAATTTTAAAATGATATTTTTAATGACTACGTACAAGTCGAATTTTAAAGTCAAAACTCTTCTTCAAACTCGAGGTCAACTTATATGGTGGTTATAAAATTCAACCCTATTGTCAAAATTTGTGTGTGGTGAACATGTTTGGCTTATTAACACAGAAATTAATATGAAATAATAAAAAAGTCACACAAATTAAGTATTCTATTAACGCCAAAGCAGACATCGTTTGTTTGTTTTATTTTCTTTTCCTCCATGATACAAATGGCGGATGTGTCATCCATTGTTTTGCAATAACATACGATTCGTAACAGTACGATATGTTCGCTAATTTATACCGATAACATATACTGTACCTACTGTATTGTAGATTGTTTGCTATACAGCGTATATAGAAAGATATGGTTATGTGTTTCAATATTCAGGTAAGTGGGAGATCTTATTTAGTTTGGACACAGGTTGTATACTTTATAGGATACAAATCCCATATCATTCAACAATTAATTGAAACGCAAAAAGTAATAGTAATTAATTATGCATACGAAGTCCTAACAAACTTTTTTTGTCCTTCAATAAAGCTTCTGCATCTACCGAACAGTATTTTTGTTCATTCTACATTCAGCTTCCATTTATAAAAAACAATTTTCAATTCATGCCACAAATATTTAATTGGATTTCGATCAAGTGACTGAGAAGCCCATTCCTAACCTCAAATATTCCATTAACCTAACCACCCAAATATTCCTAACCCTAAATATTGAATACTCTGGAATTGGTTTATTTTCTGAAATTTTGATATTCGACTAAATTCAATGTCTTATTTGTATCATTTTTCTGAACACGTTCGTTTGAAAGACCGAAACTTTTTTTCTACGAATCTGCAATAAAAGGCTTCGAGCCTGCAGTAAATTGTTACAGACAACAACTATTGGTTTAAATGTAAACTTTAATGAACTCTCACTATTTAAAAAAAGTGTCATTATTTAAGGTACGTTGGTTATAAATAATATCACAATGTTGTTTTAGAAGTTTATTATTTTGTTTTTGTATTATCATATCGAGATTATTGAACGTATGGGATACAAATCCCATATCATCCAACAATTAACTGAAACACAAAAAGTAATAGTAATTAATTATGCATTCGAAGTCCTAACAAATTTTTTTTTTGTCCTTCAATAAAGCTTCTGCATCTACCGAACAGTATTTTTGTTCATTCTACATTCAGCTTCCATTTATAAAAAACAATTTTCAATTCATGCCACAAATATTTAATTGGATTTCGATCAAGTGACTGAGAAGCCCATTCCCAACCTCAAATATTCCATTACCCTAACTACCCAAATATTGAATTATCTGCATTTGGTTTATTTTCTGAAATTTTGATATTCGACTAAATTCAATGTCTTATTTGTATCATTTTTCTGAACACGTTCGTTTGAAAGACCGAAACTTTTTTTCTACGAATCTGCAATAAAAGGCATCATTATTTATAGTACGTTCGTTATAAATAATATCATAATGTTGTTTTAGAATTTTATTATTGTGATTTTTATTATCATATCGAGATTATCGAACGTATAGCATCCAAATCCAATATCATCCAACGATTAACTGAAACGCAATTAGTAAAAATTGCACACCCGCAAAAATGGATCAGAAAGACTGAAAACATTTTGGGAAAAACCAGACCAAGGCAAAAATTCACAATCAAGTGTGAAATTTAACTTTGACAAATAGGAAAAGGATTGACCCCATACTGAAAGAAAAAGACGAAGCCAAATTAAGTGGCCAATCTAGTAGCACTTACATTTATCTTATCTCACATCCAAATTTCGCGATCAGATGTTAAACAAATTTGCTTCCAAGACTTGTAGACGTTAGGTTGGTAGGTTATAAAGTGAAGACTATATTTACTAATCGAAAATTGAAAAGTTTAATACAAATCATCAAACTACCGTATTTAAAAAAAAATTCCATTTTTCTGTGTGTGTATTTGAAGTTTTCTTTTTTTTGTATGATAATTTCTATGTGTACATTAAAAGTCATATGCTTCACAGTTTCTTCTCTTTACCAGAAAAAAATTGTACAATTATGTCACTTGTGATCGTCATACATTTATCTTATCTCACATCTCTTAATCTGTCAACACATTTCAAATACAGTAGAAAGTTCAACGCTGAGTTTCAGAAATAGTTTTATTCTAAATTTCATGCTATAAATAAGTAATACTTGTGTGAACCAGATTAATTTAATATTAAATTTGTTCATTTTCCCAAAATAATGTATCACTGATGTATATTTTATTTTTACAAGTTTTTTTTTAAAAATGAGAATGAACTTTTATTTACAAAAGTATCTATCGCTCAAAAATAGCCGAAAAATTGAAAAATTAAATGGATATATAAAAATTTTAGATTTCAATCGGTATTATTTCTGACTGAAATACAAAATACACTAGAGCATTTCGTTTTCTGGAAATAGTAAATTTATCATTTAGCTTTCAAAATAAAACTAAAATAAAAATTTCAAGAAAAATGTTTATATTTTTAAAAATTCAATTTTTAAAGTTAGTTACCGAAAAAAACCCAACCTGGGATGATGTGTAATCTAGTGTATTAATGATGTTAACTTTAGTGTATCAGTAAAGTTGACGAATTTTAAATGCTCGCTAAGGTATGTCGATACAATATGCGGTGCCAGTCGGTATGTCTAATAGGTTATTTGCGATAGGCGCATATCGAAAGTTATTACGGTTAATGTCGCAATACATAGATAAGTTGTTTTGACATAGGTTATTGTATACTGTCTCCTAACTTCATTTATCGGTAGGCCTAAGTTATGAACCGCTGAGAGCCGTAACACAGAATTTTGCTTGTACGCCAGATCAGCTTAAACACCGCAGTTTACAGTCAGTTTAATTTCTTTTTTTCCTGTCAACGTGGTTTATAATAAAGAAAACACAATCTCTCTGTCTTTTCTACAAGAATTTTCATGGCTTCTGGCTTGACGATTTTTTTCCTTGGTACCCCGACTACAAGAATTTACACGTGCTACTAGATTGGTTACTAGGTCCCACCTTTTATTGCCGAAATAGTTAAATGTGACCGTCTCTTCTACTCTAATTGTTTCTTTTCTCGCACTTCCCGTTTCTGGAACTCCCTTTCGTTTGCTTACTTCCCTAATAGCTACAATCTGTAAAAATTTAAATGCAACGTCAATTGCCATCTTCTATCTCCTTGATCCCCATCTATGTCATATCCTTTCTTAGACATCCCCTTTACCTTGTTTTTCTCTCACTGTAACCCCCCTGTGCACAAGTGGCGGTCATGCGTAGCTTAAGATGAGATGAATATAATAAATATATTGCAAAAGAATCATCTTCTATGTACCGTGTTCTTTCGGGGTGTTGGCGATCATAGCCTTCCACATCTCCCTACCCATTTTAGCTCTTAAAAACATTTCACTTGTTACCCCTCTTAAACGATGTTCCGCCATTACTTTGCTCAAGTTTATCAAGTATGCGTTGCATTCTCTTGTCTCTTTTCCCCACTATCCGTCCTGTAAGTATCAAATTCTCTAAGCCTTCCTTCCTCATTACACATCCCAGAAACTTCAGCTAAGATTCCTTTTCGTTTCCAAAAAAATTGTCTCTGTTCACAGGTTTGGTCTATGGTCTTCTCATCATCCTTCTGTAGAACCACATTTCAGTTACTTCCAGTCTTTCTTTCATTTTTGATGAGATTGTCTAGCATTCGCTGCCATATTGAACAACAAACATCACATAACAATCCAATCTCTTCTTTGTTTCCAGCGAAATTTTCCTGTCTCTTAATACTCTACTCAGCTTCTGGAATGCATCCTTGTCAATACGCCATAGGATCCTTTCTATGTCAGCTATCATCACTCCATCATCCGTATATCTTATATTGTTCATACTTACCATATAAACCTTGAGCTTCAGTCATTTCATCCAGGACAATAAATTGAACCAAAAGAGTTGGTTGAATTCTTTCTCGATTGAAAAAGATATTGAGTTTAAGGAAATTTTTCAATTGCAGGCGAAGCACTGGACGGTTTCCCATTTTAATCCTTTTTCTGCCAATGGTGGCAACGGAAGGTGTTACTTCGATATGCTGTCTTTGGGAGTGAATAGTGATTTTCTTGAAATCTTCCATACAGTTGTCGTTGTCCAAAGGATAACTGTATATTTCTATGTCTGAAAAAAGAAAAACGAAAATAAAATAATTAGATTTTTTAAAAAAATTAACGCAATTTGCAGAAAGTGCAGTTTAAGTTTAAGCGGTGTGTCCCATTTTTGGATGAAAGTTGCTTATTGGGTCATGTTAAGAGAATTGTCACGTTTTCTTTATGTGCTGTGTCTCTTCAGTCAGAGACGTTATATGCATAATGTTGAAGTAAACTTTACAAGTAAATGGAAACCCAACCCTAAACAGGAAAGAAGGGATAAACCTCGATTCCTGCTTAAAAGATCCGGGCGGAATGAACAGTTAATATACTTTTTGCCCAGGTAAGAGGCTACTGGGAGTTACAGAGAATGGAAAGAATTTAGAAGAAACCAGATAGCCAATCCAAAACAGGAAACATTTGATAAACCTCTACTCCTGTAAAAAAAAAAAACGGGAGAGGAATGGAGAGTTTTATACACTTTTTGCAAAGTTAAGAGGCTCCTGGATGTGAAAGAGATAGAAAAGAATTTAGAAGGAACCGGAAACTTAATCCTAAACAGGAAACATGGGATAAACATCTACTCCTGTCCAAAAGACTGGAGATGAATGGACAGTTTTACACACATTTAGACCAGGTAAGAGGCAACTGGAATTGAAAGAGAATGAAAAGACTTTATAAGGAACCGGAAACCCAATTCTAAACATGAAAAGAATAAACCTTTATTCCTGTTTAAAAAACTGGGGAGGAATGAAACGTTTTACACATTCTAGCCCATGTAAGAAGCTACTGGGAGTGAAAGACAATGAAAAGACTTTGGAAGAAAACAGAAACCGAATCCTAAACAAGATACAATTGATAAAACTCTTTTCCTGTTCAAAGAACCGGGAAGGAATGGACAGTTTTACACACATTTTGCCCAGGTAAAAGGAAACTGGAAGTGAAAGAGAATGAAAAAATTTAGAAGGAACCAGAAACTCAATCCTAAACAGGAAACACGGGATAAACATCTACTCCTGTTCAAAAGACTGCAGAGGAATGGAATGTTTTACGCACTTTTTGCACAGGTAAGAGGCTACTGGGAGTGAATGAGAATGAAGAGACTTTAGAACAAAACGGAAACCTAATCTTAAAGAGGAAACAAGGGATAAACCTCTACTCCTCTTCATAAGACTGGAGAGAAATGGATAGTTTTACAGACTTTTTGCCCAGGTAAGACGATATTTGGAATGAAAAGCGTTAAGAAGGAACCGGAAACACCAACCTAAACGGGAAACATGGGATAAACTGCTACTCCTGTTTAAAAGACTGGACTTGAATGGACAGTTTTACACACTTTTTGCTTAGTTAAGAGGCTACTGGAAGTGAAAGAGAATGAAAAGTATTAAGAAGGAACCGGAAACCCAAACCTAAACCGGAAACATGGGATAAACCTCTGCTCCTGTTTAAAGTTTTGGAGAGGAATGGACAGTTTTACACACTTTTTGCTCAGGTAAGAGGCTACTGGAAGTGAAATAGAATGAAAAGAATCCAGAAGGAACAGGAAATCCAATCCTAAACAGGAAACATGAGATAAACCTCTACTCCTCTTCAAAAGACTGGAGAGGAATGGACAGTTTTACACACTTTTTGCCCTAAAGCGACTACTGGGTGTGAAAGCGAATAAAAAGACTTTAGAAGGAAACGGAAACCATTTCCTAAACAAGGAAACAATTGATAAATCTCTACGCCTGTTCAAAGGTTCATTGAGAATTGTGAACCGAGCAATAGGCAAGTTTACCCACCCCTATTAAATTAGAATTAAAGCTAATGCAATGTCTATCATTTATCAATTCATAATGAAATATATATGAAAACCATTATTTTTTCATTAAATTTTTAAGCATTTACTAATATTATAATTTTTTTGTTTGTTTCAAGCCTGCACACATTTGTGTAATTTTTTAGAATCTTGGAGTTTTTTACTGTTTTATTATCTTTAAAAACACTCTTTAACTTATTACTGTCTGGGATTGTACAAAAGTTACAAACTATGTACGGGACTACGAAGTGTGTCAGAGACAGGGTAGGAGGCAAGAAATAGCCCCACTAGAAGGAACAGATATTCCCAATTTTCCCTTTGAAAACGGCCCTATGGATGCATGTATGCCATATTGAAAGAATGTGTATATAGCGAGCTTTGTAGACTGATTAACGGATTGGCTGGAGACATATGCCGTGCCCAATAAGAAGGTCAGAGCGTGACCGAGATAATGACGACTGAGATATTTCCCAAACTAGGCGAACCCGTGCAGCTGGTCACGGACAATGGCCCGGAAACTGTAAATAGTATACTGGCGTAGACCTAGCCAGACTAAACATAAAACATATAAAAACCACTCCCTATCAACCACAGGGCAATGCAGGGGTGGAAAGGTTCTAAAGAACCCCTGTAGACGTGTTGGCAAAGTTAGCAAAAGTCAATCCTGAGAATTCGGATTTGTACATAGCACACGCATTAGTGAGGGTAAGATTCTCCATAAATGAGATTACTGAGGTCTAAACGTATCATCTACTGTATGGGCAAGAGGTGGCGCCGAAGAAAGATTAAAAAACGCAGACAACAAAGAAGAGAATAGTCAGCAGTTGAACAAGAATTAACCCCTGAGTAGATATTAGAAATGGCAGACAACACAGAAGAGAATAGGACAGAAGTTGAACCAGAATTAACCCCTGAGAGGGGGATTAGAAGAAGCAGACAACAGAGAAGAGAATAGTTCAGATTTTGAACAAGAATTCATTTCTGAGGGGAGATTTGAAGGGGCAGACAACACAGAAAAGAACAGGACAGAAGTTGAACCAGAATTAACCCCTGAGGTCTTTATTCGGCGTGGGGCCTGAGTGAATGTTGTTCAATCACCAATTGATGGTGGCCCTCCCCAATATTCCTTCGGGGCTTTAGCAAATTTTCTTTTGGCAACACCACAAGAAGAGGCAGACAACAGAGAACAGAATAAGAAGTTGAAACAGAATTTATCCCCTGAGTCGAGATTAGAAGAAGCAGACAACAGAAAAGAGCATATGTCAGAGGTTAAACCAGAATTAACTCCTTAAGAGAGATTAGAAGAGGCAGACAACAGAAAACAGAATAGTTCAAATTTTGAAAAAGAATTAATTTCTGAGGGGAGATTTGAAGAGGTAGACAACAGAGAAGAGAATAGGTCAAAGTTCGAACCAGAATTAATCTCTGATGAAAGATCAGAAGGGGACGATAACAACAACAACAACAACAACAAAAAAGTCAGAATTAAGGGTAGGAGATCCCGTCTATTTTCTTGAAAATACGATTTTCAAGAAAATGAGCGAGGGAGATAAGTAGATCAAAATGGCTGGTCACCTTCGTGATCAATCTAAACCCATATGAGACATTGCTAAGTAAATTGGAGAGTGAAATAAACGGGTTAGTCACTGACAGGTCAAGACTGGAGTAGAATCAAGGGAGTGGGAAGAGGAAGACGAACTATCCCTCTCTCAGGTCTAAGAACGACTGAGAGAAGAGAATGGGTTGGAAGTTGAACCAGAATTAACCCCTGAGGAGAGCAGACAACAGAGAAGAGAATGTGTACATAGCACAAGTTTCAGCGACGGTAAGATTCACTATAAATGAGATTACTGAGTTCTCACAGTATTATTTGCTGTATGGACGAGATGTGGTGTTGCCAAAAGAAAATTTGCTAAAGCCCCGAAGGAAATATATTGGGGATGGTCACCATCAATTGTTGATTGAACAACAGCATAAGTTGTCCACTCAGGCCCCACGCCGAATAAAAAAGACGCAAAAGGGAATAAATGAGAGTAAATAAGAAAAAAAAAGTCAGAATTAAGGGTAGGAGATCCCGTCTATTTTCTTGAAAATACGATTTTCAAGAAAATGAGCGAGGTAGATAAGTAGATCAAACTGGCTGGTCACCTTCGTGATCGATCTAAACCCATATGAGACATTGCTAAGTAAATTGGAGAGTGAAATAAATGGATTAGTCCCAGCCAGGTCAAGAGTGGCATAGAATTACCCCACAGAAACGGGGTACCATAATTTGCTGTAATCTTTAGAGTCGGACATAATTATGATGGAAGGCCAGTGTAAAGGGATGAGAAATGGAATTATGACAAACTAGAGAGAAAAGAGCAATAGTCTCCATTGTAGGGAAATCACTGCATCTTTTATTTGGGACCGTCACAGAAGATGACGTTAGAGTCATAATACAGAAACTGGTAGATTTGAAGAAAAACCAAAGGGTCCTAACCAATGTGGCAAAGAATAGCTTATCAATATTGAATGTAACAAGGCTGAAGCTTACGAAGAATAGAGTGAAAATGCAATAAACCACTTCCGCTGCTAAAAAGGCCAGTGAGAATTCTTAACCGAATGCTAGGCAAGTCTATCTACTCATATTAAATTCTCAAAAAAAAAAAATAGAATTAAAACTAAATGCAATATCTATCATTTATCAATTTATAAAGAAATAAATATGAAAACCATTATTTATTGATAATTTTTTAGATATTTAAGATATGAGAGGGATAAATAAGAAAAGAAAGCATGTCAGAATAAAGGGTAGGAGATCCCGTCTATCTTAAAATTCACTCAAGGGAAGGGGGAACTAGATCAGAGATTGAAGCGCTATTATAGAAGAGTGGAGAAAACTGGACGGGTATCATTTGTGGTCTGGGATCAATTGACAGACGTACGAAAAGGGTCCATGTTTTATTTGGGACCATAACGGAAGATGAAGTTAGAGTCAGAAAACGAAGATTAGGAGAGTTGGAGAAAAATCAAAGGGCCCTAAAGCAGGTGGCAAAGAATAGCTTATCAATATTGAATGTAATGAGGCTGGAGTTGACGAAGAATAGAGTGAAAATAATTCGGTTGATCACCAATTTAAGGGAATTAAAACAAAAAATGGCTAATACTACTGAGGCGGTAATGAACGAGGTACAGGAATTAAAAAAGGTTTGTACAACAGTCTTATAAGTTGGCAGCTATCCTTAACAAAATAGGACAGGTTAGTCAGCCCCTAACAAAAACGTGGCGGCTCAACTAGACATGTTGTCTTTGGGTCACTTGTCCCCAAGTATAGTAACCTCTAGATATTTAAGGGAATTTTTAATCAAGATACAAACTGAATTACCTCACCATTTAAAGTTACCGGTGGATCCCTCTAAGGAATTTTTTAAAATCATGTCACCCCAAGCAAGGCATTCCAATGCCACTATAGCGCAGGGGGTTACACAGGGTGATAGACGAGTTAGGATGTACATAGGGGGAGAGTTGGAAAGAATGGGTGTGGGTTAGTGTGGTAGGAGGTGTCTATTGACCTTACATTTAAACTCCTGGAGGCTATAGCCCTCGGGGAAGCAAGCATGCGGAAGGGAATTCCACAGGCGGGAATTATGAAAATATTATAGTACCCTGGGTTGTATAAATTTGTTGGAGGATAAAAAATTATTGATTGTGGTGTCCATATCCTTACTACACAGGGACAGTTTGTTAGAGATATATCAGGTTATAAATTTACCTATTCCGTATTCCCGACCAAAAAAGGCCTAGGGACAATAGCCGGATACAAAGTTGGAACAGGGCATATAACTCACTGAACCCTATCTATGTGACCAGTGAACGCCGACTTTGTATACTCAAATTATTTAAATATAATAGAAAAGTGGTTGAAGAATATGTAATATAACAATCTGGCCCCACCCGAGGAAGGCTGATGCAAGCGAGGGTGTTTCCGGTCGTTGAAAGGAACGGATGTCGTTTGACCTTATTTCCGGCAGCAGCGGAAATAACTACAGAGGCAAACAGAACAGGTGTCTCTGAGAATTACGTGGGCGTGCGTGGGCGAGGCAAAACCGGAAGAAAAAGTCCCGGTTCTGGAATATTATAAAAAGACCTCGGCACACGGATTCGCCAGTAGTAGTAGAGGAGCAACAGAGATCGGCCGGTGAAGAGAGACGCAACAGATAAGACTACACTCCCGTCAACCCATTAGAAGCGCGCTCTCTCAATTCTCTGTTCGCTATTCTAACCGGCTCAGTCATTAAGACGCATAATTGGTGCCTAGTGACTTGCTGTTTTGAGACAACAAAACAGTTAGATGCGAGCTGGTTGCCACGGCGACGATTGAAATTCAACGGACTTAAAACTACCAGATAGAAAGAAAAAAGAAGACGAAAATAGAAGCAGCCGCACGACTATAGACATCAGCCAAGGTAGGTGACTCTTTGATTTGATAGTGTGTGTATTCTCTGCTCGTGTTTATAATAAGTCTAGTTAGAAAAAAAAAATGGAACAGCATACTTTTGCCGATCTGACCCTAGAATTGAGAAATGTGGATTGTTCGGTGTCGAACACATTAAGGGTAGAACGGAGGGGGTGCAGGACTACATGCAGAGAGTAGTACGCCTAGCGGAGAACGCATAGGTTGGGGTTGACGAGAGGAATAAAGTTGAGATATTTACCTATCTGTAAGTATAAAACATCTGAGTTAATGATTTATTTTTTTGTTAATATTTTACCATATATGTGAAGTGAGTTTACTGGTATGTTGCTTAATTAATCTTACTTTTATTGAGTAAGTGAAATGTAAAATCATGTAAAGGAAGTTTCTTCTACTCTTTAAAGTGGATAATTGGATTAACTTGTTGATAACAATGTTTTCTTTGGTTTGTGCAGTGTTAGGTTTTCTTTTTTTTTGGATTTCTTTTCAATGACTGTACACTACAAAGTGATTTACATTTCTATGTTTGTGAATTATGCTTTTGTGCAGGTTCCCATCAATTCAACATCCTCTGTGAATTTTCATTTATGTGACTTGGGAAATATCTTTTGAAGATATATTAATTTCTGAAAACTTTATATTGACACGGATAGACCTGCAGATTCCACAGTTGATCGGAACAAAAAGAAAGAACAATTGAAAAGTCTTGTAGACTTATTGGCTGATATGCTATAGGATTGGGAAAGAAGCAGTGGGAGGATTAACGATAGTTTAAGTGAAATAGTTAGGAAGATACAAACGTGGAAAATTATTAATAGTATCTAAAGCATAAAGTAAATTATACGTCTCTGGTTCAGTGGTTTGGTCCCCAATTACGCAGAAATTTCCCAATTTTTCAGTGGACACCATGCCGGTAGAATTGCGCGATATGGAGGAGATTCCTATCCGCAAACTAGTAAATACCTTGGAACAGATAGATATGGAAAGATTTAGTGAAGGATATGAAGAACTCCCGAAGAAGTTGACGATAGGAGTTAGTGCTGGCATAGTCGGCGTTATGATAATCCTTGGAATACTAGCTAGGAAGCGGATTTTTAAGTGTGAAAGAAGCAATAGTGCTTCGGGAAAGGAAAGGGAGTTATCCGTTGTGAATAGTACTCCGGGGTCAACGGGTGTTCAACACTCAAATGTCTCTGCGTTAAACAGAGAGATGTCAACAAATCAGATATGCTTGGTTTCGAATCCAGAGGAAGTAGTTCAAGGAATAGAAAACATTGTACAAACTAAGGAACTACGAGTCACGAGTCCATTTTTTAGACTAAATTAATATAGATGAAACCTCTAATCCTCCACAAGTAAATTGCATGCGGATTAACGTTGGAATCAGGGTAATTTTCTTCATTTTCTATTGAAAATTTCTCGGTCAGACTATGAATGATATGTACTGCAGATAATGGCCATTTTTCTGTGTTCAAACATAGTATGTTTGAAATTAAATTAAATTAAATGAAGTTACATGTGTAACAATAAACTCGAGCAGAAACACGCATGGTGTTGATCAAAGGTCATTTACTCGATGTCAGTTTAGAAACTGGGGCGCGGTTACCGCCTATGATCATGTGGTCGTGCATCGAGGCGTCTACGCTTATGGACAGAGTCGAGAAAGAAAATGAACATTTTTAAGAACTTTGCCCAATTCTGTGAAAATGGATATTAAAAAAAAAAAAAAAAAAGAACAATGAAACATCGAGCTGGTAGAACAATTTTCACGATGGACACGAACATTGTTGGGTTGCCGATGAAGGCTCCCCTATATATTTTTTTTGTTGTTTTTTTTGTTTCGGCATGCACATGTTTTGTTGTTTTGGCGTGCACATGTTTTATACAATTGTCGGGCTTGTGTGGCATGGGGAGGAGTGTGAGGGTGTTGCGCTTAAAAT